>JAMKQA010248473.1:0-15847 GCA_024699735.1 Posidonia australis
GAATCCAGCAGACATGTTCACGAAGACTGTCAGCATTCAAAAACTAAGGCTATGCATGGCCTTAGTCGGCCTCCAAGTTACTTGAAAATGGAGGAGTGACGTGGTGGCAAGGTTACAAGGTTGATGAGTGAGCATACGTCTGTAACAGTCTCCAAGTGGGAGATTGTTGGGATTACTTTGGTGTGGAGACTGTTTAAGTCTTCACAAGTGTATGTATCCTTATTGGGCCTATTGGGCCTGATAAGTCTTTGGGGTGATTTGTGCCATAATGTTGCACTATAAATAAGTGCTGTAACCTTGTAACAGTGATTGTGAGAAAACTAGTGAAACCACCAGAAGACGCCCGTGGAGTAGGCTTCGGCTGAACCACGTAAAACCTAGTGTTGTGTTTGATTCTCCATCTCTTCTGCCTCCTTCCCTCGTATTGAATCCCATCACATCTCCCTAGTCTCAACCACCGAAGGCAATGGAACACTATCAGAAACAGGAAGATTGTTATTAAAGAATCTTTGACATTCGAAAAAGGTGACATCAGCAGAAATGATGTATTTCTTGGTGGTAGGAAGATAACAACGATAGCCTTGTTGAATACGAGAATAACCAACAAATACACACTTAATAGACCTTGGAGTAAGTTTGTCCAGGTTAGGAGTCAAGTCCTAAACAAAAGCCATACACTCAAATATCCGAGGAGTGAGAGGAAAGAGATCAACCCTCGGATAAAGCCTATGCAATGGAATATCCCCACTAAGTGGTGTGGACGACATGCGATTGATGAGGTACACTGCAGTGAGAATAGTATCAGACCACAGATACTTGGGAACATGCATTTCAAACATGAGAGATCGAGCAACATCAAGAATATGTCGATGCTTACGTTCTGCCAGTCCATTTTGCTGGGATGTATGAGGACAAGAAGTTTGCTGCAACACACCCAAGGATTCACAATATTGTCGAAGACTTGTTTGAGTAAACTCTAAAGCATTGTCAGTGCGAAAGACTTTGGGATAAATAGAAAATTGATTCTTCATTTCCATGAAAAATTTATTAACTGTGTTAAAAACACTGACTCTGTCCTTCAACAAATACACCCAAGACACATGAGAAAAGTCATCAACAAAGACAATATAATATTTGTAGCCAGACACTGAAGAAGTTCTGGCTGGATCTCAAACATCACAGTGGATTAAATCAAAAGGACGCTTACTCCTAACTAGACGTAGACCTCTAAAGGTAGCACGATGATGTTTACCTAACTCACAAGACTCACACTGAAAAGAAGATACAGACAACCAAGGTAGAGCTTGTTGAAGTTTCTGATTAGCAGGATGGTCAAGTCGACAATGCCATGTGAACGATGAATCAGCTGTGGAAGCAAGAGTAGCATTGCCGCGAGGTATCTTATCTTTAACTAACAGGTACACACCCTGTCCTCTGTCACGTCCCAAACCAATCCTCTTCCCTGTCTGTAAATCCTGAAAGGTATAGTAAAAAGGGAAAAAGGTCACACAGCAGTTTAATTGTTTAATAATAGAGCTAATGGATAAAAGATTTACAGGAAATTCTAGTACAAAAAGGACTTTATCTAGGGTTAATTTGGACGTAACATGAATAGTATCTTGCCCAATTACCTTACAGGTCCGACCATCAGCTATAGAAACAGATCTAATGTCAGGTAATTTAGAAAGGCGGGAATAAAGATCATCGCTACCTGTCATGTGAGAGGATGCTCCTGAATCAATAATCCAGGAACTGTCCCTAGAGGCAACCGAACCAGAAGTACCTAAGGTGAAAGCAGTGGCATGAGATGCAACGGCAGGTGTAGACGGAGTCTCTCTGTACTGAAGGAACTGTGCATACTCCTTCTGGGATAGGGTCACTGACTGAGTACTGGTGGAAGGAGCATCTGTAGATGTCTGAGTCACCTCTGTAGAAGTTTGTGTCCACTCTGGCTTATCAAACTTCTCCCAACATCTGTTTGATCTGTGGTTGGTGCGACCACAATGCTCACAAGGGATTCGACCTTTAGAACTACCTCGTCCTTGGCCTCCTCTACCATAATTGCGACCGTGACCACGAGCTGTCATAGCAGAATGATCAGTAGTGGGGGCAGTAGCAGCAGGCCCACCTGTAGAGACACGTAGGACTCTAGCAAATGTGCTTTCCAGACTTGGAGTAGAATCAGCCCCCAAAATCTGGCCTCGTATCCGAGAAGAGATATCCAGATGTAGTCCAGAAAGGTAGGTAGCTACAGCAAGTTTCGCTCTGTATCTACGCATGGTAGTAATATCTGAGGTAAGTGGTTGATACAATTCAAGTTCGTCCAGAAGTACACGAAGCACTCCAAAGTGATCTTGGACTGAACTATCGCCCATCTTCAAGGTAAAGATACGCTCATATACTTCATAAACCCGATCAATATTCTTCTTATAACCATACATCTGTTTGAGAGTGTCCCAGATTTTCTTGGCTGGACGAAGAACCATAACACTACGGACAACTGTGGGTTCCATGCTATTCACCATCCAGGAGACAATGACTAAGTCATCAGCAAACCAATCTTCATACAAGCTATCCTTTGCATCCGGAGGAGACTGGGTCAGATGCTTGAGTTTGCGGTGTGCAGCTAAAAAGGTTTCAAAACTCTGTGACCATAATAGATAATTCTTGCCATTCAACTTTTCTGAAGTACCGCTCAAATTCTTAACAAGAGATTCGCGGAAAGCCATGGCAAAGGAAGAAATCAGATCTGAAATAAGGTTGAAAAATACGAACTGGTGTCCCTAATACTCAAGATGCAGACGAAGAATACAAAACACAAGCAGTAGTAGCAAAAAACCAAGGAAAACGCTAGAGATACGTAGCGTCCAGCAGTAGTAGAGCTACCGAATCTCACTAGTGGTAGTAGAACTGATCTTCTATACTCCGTTTACATACGGATATACATAAGGGGTCAATGGCAAGAGCTGTCACGGAGAGAAGAAGGACTGCACCCCTTTAGACCTACCGGACAGGCCTTAGAAGGGCCTGTCGGCGGTGAATATTGGCATACCAGGGCTGACAGAGGTAGGTAGGGGCTGTTGGAGGCTGGTCGGAGGAGCCGACGGTGAAGAGGGAGGCCGTCGGACATGACCCGAGCTTTCGGCAGGGAGAAGAGGAGGCACCGGAGGCTGAAGACGTCAACCCAGTGGCTGCAGTGACGTCCTGCAGAGTGTCAGCGACTTTCTGGCTGCGGAACTGCTTGCGACGGCAGTCGGAGGTGGCAGCCGGCGGCAGAGCACGGCTGCTGGGTGGTGGGAGGCTAGGTTTTCTCCCTGTGCTCTGATACCATGTGTAAGTGGGAAAAACAATCAACTAACTTCATATTAGGGCTCAAAGAGTACATACATAGGGTAGTATGTAAATGGATCATTAGATGGATATCCAAATACCCTATAAGGTTTAACATAAAACTTAACAATTATTAATTTACATGTTTTCCACTTATTCCAATATTTATTTTGATACTTATTTCACTTTTCATTCAAACCGGAATATCTCTCTATACATATTTATTCACCTTTAAAAGAAAATTACTTCGAAACTGAATAGCAACTAGATATAATGTATACTTATTCTGATACTTATTCACCTTTAATACATATATAATATAATGTATACATATTTTAAACTAGATATATATCTTAATAATCAAGTTGATTATTATTAATCTACATGTTTTTCACTTATTCTAATATTTATTTCACTTTTCATTCAAACCAGAATATCTACCTATACATACTTATTTACCTTTATAAGAAAATTACTTCGAAATTGAATAGTAATATCATCAGAATACTAATACTATTTTTCACTTATTCCTATTTTTCTTATTTTACATTCAAAGAAAGGCTAAAGAATTATTTATGTGAAATTCAGTGTTCTGAGATTGTGATTCTGGTTGAATTATTACTTGGATTTCAGTGAGGTCTTGGAGATTGGTCATATTTGGTATCCAGGTTATATTTGGAGACACCAATCATGACTAAAAGATAAAATGCTAAAATGCGAGGACCAGAATGCCACACTCTTATTCTCTGTAAAAGAAGAACCGATAGTAGCAATTTGTTTTCGTTACAATTGACACTGGGAGACCGCTGATCGCGGCCTAAGAGAAAACAGCATGCCTGCTAAAGTGCAAGAACCAGAAGGCCACTCTTATTCTCTTTGAAAAACACTGAACAAGAACACTAGTAGTTTATTATCATTATTCCTACAATTGACATTGGGACCTTAGTAATTTAAAGATATGATTGTGATGTCAAATTTGCCTTGAAAGCCTGTGCGTCTATTTTTTCGAATGCTGTCAAAATAATCTTCTCTTCTTCGACCAGTTATGTTCTCCTTGCTTTGTTCTTTTTCAACAGAAAGCTTCAAGAAGATTTGACAGATGAAATGGTTGAGTTAGCACGACAGCTCAAGGAAAGCAGTCTGGTGATGAGTCAGTCTGTGCAAAACACTGAGAAGGTATGTAACACATTAATTCAGATATTGTCACAAAATCATATTAGATGTTCCGATGGAATTTAAAAAAAAAAACATTCTTCCATCCAAAAGAATATCTTTGTCTGAATTACTAGCTTGTCTAACAACTTTCAGATCCTTGGAAACAAGCATATGCTTCCTCAAATTTCTAAAACCAAATGATGCTCATCTTTTAGCTTGTTAACTGTTCTTCATTCACTGAGCCCAGATACTTGATTCCACTGAGAAGGCTGTGGAGCATAGCTTGGCAAGCACTGGTCGTGCAAACACCAGGGCAGCAGAGATATACTCGGAAACTGTCAAAACATCATGCTTCACGTGGCTTCTAATTTTTGCCATGATCTGTGTCTTTGTCATGGTAGTGCTTCTTATCCGTGTTACTTGATGTGTGGTGGTATCCCCTCCCAGCTGTTCCAAGTCAGAAGTCATGGAACAACCATGTCAGGTTCTTATCATTTTTCTTAGTTATTTTCTGCAATCTGGTAAAAGAGAGTTTTGGATACTTCTTTACATTTTCTTTTCTAGGAACAAAGAACTTGTAATTAGCTTAATATACTATCGTTTGCATTCTTAATAGCAACATGCATGTGTGCGTATGTACTTATTAAGATGGTGTCAACCACCTTGAGCAGAAAGAATTAGCAATGGCGGATCAATCTTTGTTTCGATTTGCTTACAATGTGGGTGCATTTTTTGTATGTATAACGATTGGTATAGTTATTGTGTATTTTGTGAGTCTTTTTACATCTACGTTATGATCTATACAAATTTCTTGTATTTGGCTGGTACTTCAACCTCAGCTAAATCAAAGCTGCAATATAGCTGAAAGCATTCGTTAAATTTTTACACTTCTAAAAGATATTAAGGCTATCACAGTAAAACTCGTCTGGTGACTGGTTAGGATATAAAATCATCATAAGCTTGATCCCTATTCGGGAATAGCATATTAATATTCTATAATATCCCCTCTTGTTCCAGGATATAAAATACATATCTATTTGGTTGCATATCTATAAGGTTTATCTAGTCTGTTTGAAAATATAAAGGACATCTTGATCTTATTCCTTCACTTATTGAAATGTTCTTTACACGAGAATATGTATTTTATTCTATCGAGTCGCTATTCACGAAGTAGATATCTCGAAAACAAAAATCAGCCTTTGACCTTGTTTGATTCAGGGCCTTTGTTTAGAACTAAATATGGTTGCATAGAATAGGCTATGGATGTGTATTATTGTTTGGTAAAAGTAGCTCAACTAGTTAAATGCAGATTAGGAACAAACAAGTTTAGTTCATATGGGAGCATTATGGAGAATCGCGAGTTCGAATAAAAAATAATACAGAATAAGAACTTCATATGTGTAGTATTATAATTCAATCCATTATTAGGAAGAATAATATAAATTGGAATACAGGTGGACCTCTAACATCCCTGTGTTAACATCATTGGGGGTTTTCTTTGTTATTGTAGACGATAAATTATCATTTGAAAGTGTTATGTCCATTTGTCGTTAGGTAGAAATGGCTAATTTGTTGTTTCCTCGAAAGCTTTAGCTTATTACTTCCAAACAACTTATAAATAGAACTACAAGCTCGAGCAAAAGGGTTGGACAATTACTTAAGCTAAAGCTTACATTTACTCCATTAAGTAAGATTCGTAGAGGTTGGACAATTACTGGTCACACCTTCTAAACACGACAAATCTATGCGATTGTTTTCTCACAAATTTTTCCTTCAAGAAGTACACCGAGTGTGGTCAACTTTTACAAGTAAGTACACTGTCAATTCCGAGTGTAAGATAATAAATGATAGTGGGATTAGATTTCATTTTTATGACCACATCTGACATAACTGGGTCCTTCTAAAGGTTAAATTATTTTCATGGTTGGTTCTTTTTAATAATGTCCTAATTAAAGTAAACTTTTGTAAAAAGGGTTGGACTGACTCTGATAGTTGTATTTTCTGTAATGATCATCAGGAATCAATCAATCATTTATTTATCAATTGTGCTTTTGCCATAGCTGTATGGCATGTTTTTTTGCAGGGATCTTTGTATCCTGCCATTAATTCTATTGTTGATGTATTTTCTTGCATTCTTCTACTGAAAGTTGATCTTTCATCTAAGGGTAGATACACTATGATTCAGGTTATTCTGTAGTCAATTTGGAAGGAACGGAATAATAGAATCTTTAGAGGAAAATATTCTTTTTCTTATATTGTCACTAACGTCATTTTAACTCTCTGTCATTGTTGGTTTAACGGTTTGGGTTTAGGATTTGAAAAAGATGACAATATCCGAGCAATTTCATCTATGGAAAGTGATCGAATTTTGGATCATACTACTCATGCTCTGCATCTACCTAATCAGATTTCTGACGATGTAGTCCCTTCTCAGGACTAATGATCTACAAGTTGAACTTCTAAATTTTTGTTATAATTCGAACACCCGGTGTTAGCCTGGTGTGTTTGCTTGTTATTGGCTACTTCTATTTTTATGGTGAGAATTTTCTACTCGACTGTAATATGATACTAATCTTGTTTTGTTTGAATTTTTTACTTATACACTGATCACCGGTAACCAAAAAAAATACACTTGAGTCAGAACTTTTGGTAAAATATGTTGTAACGTAGTAGAATGAAACGCAATAATTGATAAATGAAAACAACCACAAAAAGAATGTCAAATCTTTATGATCAAATACGTTGGATAAAGGAAGCTATTCATGAGAAAGGAAAATAATGTATGAGAACACTATCGCATGTGCTGGTGTGGCTACGTTGTCGTGTCACCATTATTTTCTTGCTTCCGTTTGTCAGTATTATTGTGCAGAATCTTTGGTATTATCGTTGCCTACTTCTAGGTAGGTTCTGCACAGGGCTGGACTTAGGTGTGACCCAAATCTATTCTTGTCAGTCAATCTTGATGATCCAGAAGGATTGAAGTTTGTGATAAGTTACTGCAGTTCTTGTGGATCAAATGCTATGGATCTTCTGAGGGCATGAGGGTAAAAGAGCAGCAACAGAAACAGAAATAGAAGCAGTGGAAGGAATGATTTCGGCTGCTAGTAGATGGTGCATTGTCATACTCGAAATGTTTTGATTTTCAAGAGCAATTTATTTAGTGGTAACGTGAACTTATACTATTAGTGGTCGCCGGTGGTGGTCGCTAAGGGTAGTTGCCAGCGGCGGAGTTTTCTGAAGTTGATGGCACTGAAATGGGAATTGATGTAAACTCAAGACTGCCATTAACTAAGTTACTTCTTTTTGAATACCATAGAGATCTCTCTTTCTCCACCAAAAAGCTGACAACGAAAGGACGTGGAAGAGTAAGGGCTCGAGGTGTTTTGGCATCTTCGGAATTCCAACTCACACTAACCATGTGGTCCATTTTCTGTCACTACGGATTTCAACGTGAAAGGAGACCAACGGTTGATGGGTGAAATCAATGAACTTGAGAGTTGAGAGACACGAGGAAATAAAAAATCTTCCTGGGTGATACATGTATCCTGGGCAAAATGCTCTTTTCACTTTCTTACAGACTCTGATATGTTCTTGGTTTGGATGGGATGTCTATCTGTACTTTGGTGTTGCTGTTTGTTGTTTCCCTGGTAATTTTTTGTCTTTTTTTGCATTATTTACATCCATTATTTATCTATTTTTTGGTGAGCAACCATACTGATGTAGTTCTTGCATTTGATGCGAGTAGCAGCATTTAAAGGGAATACATACAGTGAGAAGAGGACATAAAAAGCTAAAAATTAATCAGACAGTTATTGTCCTACAATTTATAAACAATGCAATGCTGAAGGAAGCTTGACCAATTCTTCTTTTTCCTATTTTCAATTTGCAGCCACATCTGGTGTGTGTTAATGGATAATTTCGAGGTTTACATGCATATTAGTCTGCTACTAGACATTGAGCAAATCCATTTTAACTTAGATAGAAAGATTAGTAAATAAGGGAATAGTTGTGAGAATATGGAAAGATAATTTATCAGAAACACTTCCAGACAGTCACACACAGGGAAAGAGAGAGTAATTGGTAATTTAATTATCTGATTAATCTCTTACATATTTGTTTATCAGAGGTGAATGTTGTCAGATGCCAAAATGTCACGTTGCAATTCTTGAAAGGCCAGGAAGCTGTCAAATGTTAAGATCACACAGCATCTATGGGATATATGCTGCCTCAGTTCTTCTATCTTGAGAGTGCTAGGCAAGCAAAAGTTTCTTGCATAATTTTGTAGTAAAAAAAGGGGAAAAAAAAAAAAATCACCCAGTAGCATATACCTTTGACATTGCAGATATATATGCTCATTAATCTACCAATAAATCACTAGTGCATATCACTAAACAGAATATAATGTAGTGTTTCTTTATTGTAGATCACATGCATCATGAGACCCCATGTATATCCAATGTGCACTCTCACATGGCAGCTTCTATAATTTTCGGTTGGTTATTATATTACTTGAGGCTGGTCGCTTCCTTTCACTGTAGACATAGAATGGGCATCCATATTGCATTTGGATGATTGCACAGTAAGAATGAACAATTCTTGTTCTCTAGCATGTCACCCTTCCGTGTTGCACTGGATCAAAAATTCCAATGTTTCACTGAATCAAAAATTCTACCCCTCTCCCCCACCCCCCAACTCTCGCTCTCCCAACACAAAAGAACAAGACATGGGCTTCCATACTTTCTTACATTGATATTATAATTGTCAATTAGTTTCTACACAAAGTATCAAACAATCAAGACATTCCCAAAAGACACGCGAATTATGCAAAGAATTCTTTGGTAATTTCTACCCTTGGATCTTACAAAGCAATTTTAACATGGAGATCCCTTTTTATCAAAGAGAGATTGAAGCATAACAACAATGAGGTGTTGTAAGCCATGCACCACCAGAATACAGATTTTTTTTCTTCTCTTCCGTAAACAGGAAGTTCTAACTTGAAAAGAAACCGAAGAAATTGTAGAAGCCGATCATTTTACCATGCACGTAAATATGGAACAGGATTAATCGATACATTTCTGGAACCAGGATGAGAATCTCAGCCGACTCTAAGCTTTTTCTTCACCGGATCCGAGATGGCCACGAACACCGACGTGAGATCGCGGGAGACGACGAAGAAACCCCGTGCCGGCGGATCGAGCTTCCTCTTCAGCGGCGGCGGTTTCCTCGGCGCCGGTGGACACGCCAAGGCAGGCTTCAACAAGTATCTTTCCGACTTGGGTGTGGCGCATAATTTCTCCTCCTCGCTGCTAGTTGTCGCCGGTGCAGGTGTCGGCGCCGGTGAGTCTAGATCGGCCAATTGGCGTATCGAGGCGGTGCGCATAGGCGTAATCGGTGGGTGGACCTCGTCGGTGACGGTCCCGGACCCCATTTCTGGAAAATCGAGGAGGAGATGGGTAGATCTTGTGCAGGTGGTGGGTGGTATCAAGATGTGGGTCTAGTGGTAGGTGTGGATTGTGACGGGCAACAATTGCTCAAGAGGAGGAGCACATGAGATGGTAATGATGATGTTGGTTTTTGCCGAGTGAAAGAATGACAGCTGATGAACCGAACTATATGGCGAACTAACTGAAGATGTAGAAATGGTAATGGAACAATTATTGAAATGGAAGAAGAGATGAGGAAGGGAGGGAGGATTTGGAATATGTGTGGAAGCAAAGCAAAGAAGGTGAGATGGAAAGAATAAGATATAAATAAAGTGAGACTTTACTAATAGTGGTTCTCAACAATTAGCTTAGCTGTTCATGTGGGGGAGGAGTTGGCCTTGGCCAGTTTTTTGTTTCTAATGTGGCCACAGTGCCACCTGGATGTATCTACCACTATACAGCTGGAAATATGTGAATAATGTAACCCATTAGCTTCTTATAATTAATAACATTAAGAGAAATACTTTTGGTTTTTTTTTTTTTTTTGAACGGTGATATGATTTGGTATTATTAGGATAAAAGGAGGAGATTTGTTACTGCTTATGTTGTTCATTTTCACAAAGAAGGCATGAGAAAACAACGTCAAATGTCATGAAAACCATGCATGGGTGCTGTAATCAGCTGGCATGTTCTGCTTGTAATTATCAGAGAAACGTCACTAGATCCATACAGGAAAGAGATTTTTATATAATGATGATCCATGCATGGATTCTTGCCTCTTTTTTTTTTTACTTTGTTTCCTTAATCAGTCGATCATAATTAACAAAAATTACAAGTTACTTGTAAGTTGGATTATTCACAAACTATGTCACTTTTAAAAGGCAAAGTGAAGCTTTATTGGTTGAGAATCACATGCTACTTTTTGTAATAAATCCGATTAATTGGATGGATCTACCCAAATCTCTCTTTTTTTATGAGAAGCCTTAGAATTAAAGGAATCCCAATTGGATAGGAGGTGTTGTCAGTAAAATATATGCAGGAAGCTATTGAAGTCATGTGATAGCGATGATCATAACTACGTGGTGGGCGAATCCGTGCCTTACCCTTCAAGGATTCCTACAATCGATTAGGATCATAAGTACTCACAAGTTCTGATCCCTATATATAAGATTTTTTTTCGTTGACGGTTGAGATAGTTAGAAGAGAATTTTTTATGCATGTCTTAGGATTCGAACCTGAGACCTATGACGAGTTTAGAGTTCTCCCAGTCACTGTGACAATGAGACATTGTCTTATCCCTATATATAAGATAGAAATATGATCTGAGAGTACATCATGCGTAATGCACTATATACGTTTGTTTTGTTAACGGTAGTAGTTTGTATTAATAAAATAGTTCAAAAACACATAATTCAACCAAGTCCAGATACTACATATTACACAGTCAAAATTTCCAGTTGAATCACAGAGTATTGCAAAAATGGGTCAATAAGTTCACAATAGATTTCCAGGATTAACCAATGGTTAATCAAATCGGAGGGTTGTCCTCCTTAAAGATCGGAGTAGAAGCATTGTATTCCGTCCCCTGTTGAACAGAAGGAGCCAATGGTGCGTGCTCCAAATCCCTTTGCTACTGGAAGGAAGATAAAGATTGCAGCATTTCTGATCTTTCAAATCCTGTGTCCAAAGATTCTACCATACAATGAAACATCGAAAAAATATCACTTATTATCAAACTGGGGATTTTTGGAATGCCCCTGAATGTTCTATTATTTTTTTCTTTCCATATAAGCCAAATAAATATATGAATAAAGGTGAGAGAACCTGTTGAAGATGCTTGAAAATGCAGCACAGGAGGATAAGTAAATAAATCCATAATTGAGAACACAGCAGGATAGGTACAGCCATTAGTAAAGGCCTTCCAAATTTTTTGTGTAAATGGACATAGCAGGAAAATATGTGCAACAGTTTCAGCACTATTATAACAAAAAGGGCAGCTGTCAATACCAATCCAGCCTTTTTTAAGAAGATTATCTTTTGTCAAGATCTTATTAGAGAGAACAAGCCATGCAAAAAGTTTGATCTTTAAAGACACCCAACAATCCCATATCTCATGCATGTATTTAAATCTATAACCACCATCATTTAACATGTTATAACAGGATTTGACAGTAAAATCTTTGTTGGTGGGTCTCCATAATAACACATCTTCCTCTATAGTTATATTGGTGTTGTTAAGGATGTCTAAAAAGATGTTCATTTGAGTATGCAAATTACCTGCAACATCCGGATTCAAGGGATAAAAGAATAAACTGTCAGGATTTAAAAAAAAATTTTGAAAAATTTTCGAGACAGTAGCTTGCTTATAATTTGACTTATGGTATAAATCAAGAAGGCAATCTTTTAACTTTTCTCCCTGCCACCATCTATTTTCCCAGAATATGGTATTTCTGCCATTATTGACCTGAAAATCAGTAAATCCATTTATAATATCAAAGCATTTTTTTAACTCCGACCAAAGGGGCGAGGAATGACCATTAGAATTATTTAGTATTGCACCAGGTTCATTCCTAACAAAATATTTGGCTCTAACTACGTCTTTCCTTTTCATAGTAGATGAGTTAGAAAGGAGTTGCCAAAGTAACTTACATTTCAATGCCAAACTAAATTGTTTCAAGTTTATGATTCCCCAACCTTTTTGATCTACATAGAGGTGACCATTTAACTAAATGGCAAATAGAATTTGTAGACAAAGAGTTCCAAAGAAATTGTCTCCTGATATTATCAATGTTCTTCTCTACATTTGTAGGCATATGTAAAACAGACAGATAATAGGTGGGTATGGCAGATAAAATCGCATTTACCAATGTGAGACGCCCTCCCAAAGACAAATGTTTAGCCTTCCAATGTGATAATTTTTTTGTAATTTTGTCAATAATCGGAGACCAGTCTCTATAGGTAGGTTTTTTGTAGTGCAAAGGTAAACCCAGATATTTAATGGGTAAATCTTCAATATTACAACCAATGATTTGAGAGGTTCTATTTACATAGCCATCCGGGACTCCTATACCAGTAATAAAAGATTTATGGAAGTTGATTTTTCAAACCTGAACAGGTTTGGAAGCAGCAAAGAATTCTCTTAATGTTAATTAAATTGTCCTCTTTTGCTTCCAAAAAAAGAATGGTATCATCGGTATATTGTATATTCAAAACATTTGGGCCTCTATTGGGAAGCTGAATTCCAGAAATGAGATTATTCTCGGTTGCTAATGATAGCATCCTGTTAAGCACATGAGTGACTATAATAAAGAGAAATGGGGAGATTGAGTCACCCTGTCTTAGTCCGTTAGATGCCTGAAAGTACTTTTTAGGGGAGTCATTAACTAAGACAGAAAATTTAACATATGTTATACACATCTTAATCCACTTTATACGTTTGTTGCAACAACTTAAAAATATATTGGAATTTTTACTTGGGTACCACTGTAAAGTAGTGTTACCTTCTTTTACCTAACCTAGGTTAAAACCTTTTGTCCTAGATGTTAAATTACTTATCTGTTGCTTTTAAAGAACCTCAACTCGAAAACCAATCCAACTCATAACTTCAACCATTTCTGTCTTTCTCTGCTTAACTCTTTCTTTTGGAACACACTAATCTCAATCATCTATCACCATTACCGCAAATTGAAGTTTGTGATAGTCATTCAACATGCAGGTAACAGAGTAAACTAACATTATATTACGGTTGTTAGCTACAAGAATATTGAGGACAAGACTTTGATTTTGAATGATCAGATCCATAAATTAGTGTTATTTGAAGGAATACTGACAAATGCGCTACTTTAGAAAGACACCCAAGTAAAAATTCCAAATATATTTGATGTCACTATTATGCATTCAACTTCATTTACTCGTAGTGTTCCAGCAGCTGACTTCCGTTTATTTACCTTTGTGATGGCAAATGTATCTAGAACCACTAGCATGCATGTAGTCCTTTAGGCCATAACTTGTATTTTTTATTTAAGCTAAGAAAATAACTTGTCATGCTCGGGTAAGAAGAGAGCTATACATGGGAAACTAGTTGATCATGCAGTTTGAAAAATTGGAGAAAAATGCAGCTTCATCCAGGCAATCTGAAGGAAGAAAAACAATATTATAAGAACAGATAGAGTCAACTGCACCAGATCCAAGAGAAGAAAGAAAAATACTTGTTCTGAGACACAGTTTTTTCAGAATTTCCATGGCAATTGAGGTTCCCAGGGGATCCCCATGCAATATATATCTGTAGGTGAAAAGTATTATTGATGATTGAAGCTCCCAATAAGTTCCCAACATCAGCACATGGAATGCAAGAATCTTGGGTTACCAAGAGAGTGCTCTCTGTCTTATGTACGTCGAATGCAAATCTAACTGATCATACCAATCTACAATGTTAAGATTTTGATTTCATGTTAATTTATTGGTACTTTGTACGCCATTAACAGCATAATACCTTCTCTATGTAGACTTTGTCTAGACCTTCAATGTCATTATATTCATCAGGATAAATTACAATTTATCTTTGTTAACCATTTGTATTTTCAATTGGATATTTTAAACATATTTTATTACAACTTATTTTCTTCAATTATAGTAAAATATAATGAACTATCTTTTTAAATAAATGACGTTAATTTTTTTTGCATGGTTTAACTGTTTTATCCTTTGTAATTTACTATTCTAAGGTTAAATTATAATTTACCTCCTTCAACTATCTGAGTTTTTTTAACTTGGTATCTTAATTTTTTTTTGTTATAACTTGTCTCTTTCGACTATGGTAAATTACAATGAACCACCTTTTTAAGTAAACATTGATAAATTTTTACTTTGTTTCACCATTTTATCTTGAGTTACAAATAATTCTCCTCTTAGCTTTACAGAATTCGGTTTGAGCATTACTCTTATGGAACCCTCTCTTCCTTACCCACACTCCATCTGACTACAACACTCAAATGTCAACATCCTTTCCAAGCGGGTTAAGACATTCGGTTGATATATACTTGATGGCGATAGGAAAGTAATTTGAATCTTCCTGTGGTGTTGATGGAGTTCGAAATCGTTGATTTATTAAGAAAAAAGAGAAAATCAAAGTTTGGAAAAGAAGGACAAAGGAGAAAATTTTAGTGATAAGGTTAGATTTAGGACTTACGATGTAGAAAAAATGGATAAATTTGTTCGAAAGAAATATTATAAAAATTACGTGACCCTTAAAATTTGACGGAAGGATCTTATGATTTAATGGAGGTAATTAATAAAGAAAAGTTGTAACAAAAAAATAAAATAAGATACTAATATTAAAACTCGAATAGTTAAGTAGTAAATGGAAACAGAGCAAATCTGTTCGAAAAAATTATTATTACACTTCAAATTTGACGAAAGGATATTGTTGTTTAACAGAGTTGATTGAGACAGATAAGTTATAAAGGAAAAAAATAATATACTTACTTAAAAAAAATACAAATAATTAAAAAAAATACTAATTTGAAACCGACAACAACGAAAACAGCACTCACATGGAAGCTGTGATAACTGACAACACCGAAAACAGCACTCGTTTTCAACCGGAAAATACCAACACATTACATTGGGCGATTTTGTTAGGATACAAATATAACGGGCAGGTCTGCATAGGATGCCCTCTGACGCCTGTGTGGGGCGTGGTTCTGATGTGATGGATTCATGTTTCTTTTATTTTTTGTGTTTTTTTATTGTGTATCGAGTCCACATCTCGACAAAGAACGGGAGTAAATATAAAATTGATGATGAAGGTTGATGGGCTTCTCATGAATCAAGATCAGTACCTTAATTTTTTCAAGACCTTTTTGATATATGTTTGTTTTCCAAAGATCAAGTCAATCTTACAGGCATAACCTGTTTGTTTGGTATCATCTGTGAGACAA
>JAMKQA010248480.1:0-10896 GCA_024699735.1 Posidonia australis
TTGCCTTAAGCTCCAAGTGCTCTTCAACTACTCAAGGCAATCATGAGCAACTGTTCGAGTGCTTCAAAGCCCTCATCATCCAAAAGCAATCAGAGGTTCTCCTAGGAGGAGAAGTAAATCTTGATACAAGTGTACAAATGAGGTAAATTCTTTGTAACTTGTAATATTCTAGGAATTGAATATAAGGGATAAATCTCAAGTGGGGAACTTGAGGAGTGGACTAAGCCAGGGTTGGCTGAACCACTATAAATCCGTTGTGTTTGCGATTGATTGTATTGTGTGCTAATCTCTTAAATTGCTTAACAATTACAAAAGACATAATTAAAACCGAAAATCTCTATTCACTCCCCCTCTAGAGAAGCTTTAGTATCCAACACCTAACATCTGGGATCACTTTGCCAGGAAGAAGCTTAATCCTAATCCTAGAATACCCCAAGAATTTTACCCTGTCTATGGACAGATCAATCTCTATCAGTTCTGCAAAGTCGGAGACAAGCCTATGGAAGACTATTGCACACCATAGGTGATGGGGGATTCCCTCCAAACGAATCCATGTCCCCTCCTCCTTCAAGCTAAAAACAGCATTGGAACTAGGCGTCCAGTGCACAAACGAAGCAGATAGGGATTGAAGGGAAGAACCGAAGCAACTAAGTATGTCATTTTTGGACTTAATAGAAGGAAATTTAAGCAAAAACTTCCCTAGGGCGAAATCAGACACCTCTATTTTGGCATGGGAAGGCCAGTTGTTTACTATATGCTGCGAAAGAATATCAGAGGTGAGAAGAGAAGCATGGTCAGTAACAATGGCACACCGGGCATATTGTAACGTGAGCTCGCAAGAGGCATCTGAAGGATAAATTGTAATGTGATTCTGAGGAGATGATCCCGCCATATTTTGTAGACTGGATTCCTGAAAAAATTTACAAATGGCAATGGAATGAGTCGCTGCTTTACAACGGTAACAGTGACCCACATATTTGCAGGCACTCTTCATATGACCCCTCAGACCACATTTGAAGCAACGATTACTAACTTTACAAAGTCGTACCAGAGAAGAAGGCGTTGTTTTCCTCTTTTCCACCAGCGTCCACCCAGGAGAAACCGCCTCAGGGAGATGTTCTGATCTGGAAGAAGGGGAAGAAAGAAGAGCGGCAAAACGAGAGCCACTACCGATGTGGTTGGTATCGTCAGAAAGAAAATCAGAGGAAATCACTGTAGTTTCTGACAGAATCGCTGTCATAGGGGTTACTGACAGCAAAGTCGGCGAAAATATATTATTATAAGTGGGAGAGGCGCCATTTGGAAAACCGGGAGAAGAGGCATAAATGCCAGAAAAGACAGGAAAGGAAGGTGGGATGGGTAAAGTAAGCACGTCGTCTGACATAGGGATACGTGTTGGACCCACCAATTCTCCCTTCGTCGACGAAACTACCGATTTATCAGAATCAACATAATAATCATCCTCCAAATCCTCATTAAACCAAAATATCGAATTAAACGCCTTCTTAATGACCGAGGGGAAATACCAAGAGTACCCCCAAACAGAGCCCGAGGAGACTGCATCGTCGTCCTCTTGCCAGACTCTACTCGAAGGACGCGAAGCCCCCCAAACAGTACTCCCTCGCTGGGATCCCACTGGCTGGAACAAGCTCGCCGGCGCTGAAGGAGGACAAACTGGATCTAAAGTAAAAGGGAACAAATCGTCTGAACCTAGAGTTCCAGGAGGGCGAGAAAGAACTCCCAACTTAGGTCTATCGTTAACAAAGTAGTTATCCATTACAATGATAGCAGGCCAACTCTTGGTAATGGAATAAAAATGCTCCAGGGTTACTGAACCAGAAGGAGCAAACACACCAGATCTCATGGCACAACGTTTCACCGAAAAACACCAGATCGGTGACAAAGCTTTAGTAAAAAACATGCAATCCACACAAATATTCGTTGAGCTCTTGGAATCAACATGAAAAGAAACAAAGGCATCGTATTTAATCACCAGAACACTAGATCTAGACGATCGGGTGACCTCCGAAGGGGATCCACCCCGTCTGAGACCAGAGGGGGGAGGAGAAGAAACGTCCCGCTCAACAAAACCAGATCGGGGATCTGGAAGGGGAGGAGAGACAGGCGCCTTCCTCTTACGACTTCCCCGATCCGGGACAGCCGACGAGGAAGAGTGCAAAGATTTTACCGGTCGGCGGCGAGCTTTACCATCCGCTGGGCTCGCATAGAGAACCTCGACAGAGGAAGGAGCCTTTCTCGAGCGGAGGAAGTAAGGTGAAGGTGAAGCCAGTGCAGAGCGGCGGCCAGAGTGGCAACCGGACGCCATTGTAGAGAGTAAGCACGCACACAGGGTTAGGGCACCAGGAGAGCACTTGTCGTGAGAGCAAAATTTTTAAATGGAGCTGAATTTGTTTTGTTTATGACATAACATAGAATTTGTTCTTAGTGGTGAGAATAGATGGAGCAGATGTCTCCTATTTGCCCTCAAGTGTAAATGTTGATTTGTATGTAGACTTTTGCTACTGATATGATTAAGGTTTTTATGTCATCTAAAATCTTACTTTACTATCAGTTTCAAGGAAAATACATCTAGTAATATATTTTTATGATAATCAACAATGATGTCCTCCTGAAGTTGGCATCTTTTCTACTTTCGAAGGAAAAGCTTATGATCCTTTTTTGGTCAATGCCATAATGCATTTTATGACTCCGAGCATCTATCCATGCTACTCAATAATAAATTTTGTACTGACATCTTTTTTCTGCACGGGTTTGTACCTACTAAACGAAAACGATTCCCTGACGAAGTATTGTTGTGGATACTTCTTTTTTTTGGCAGAGCTCCATTCAACCACGGCCCAAATTCTAGCGAAGCGTTGGATGAATCCTGAGAATGGAGAGGAAGAAATAGCCACTCAAGTTTAAAAGGAAAATGCAACTTCCCAACTTTAAACGAACTCTCCCATTATTCGCCATAAGTGATGGTTTGTCTCCTGTGACACGGCTTCAGGTGGAGATGACCTAAATGAAGCTGCACACTTGTTGGATGATGCATTACAAACTTTCTAGGACTTTGTCTCTGTCAATAACCGAAAATAGATTAATGAATGTAAAGGCTGATTGTAAATAAAATGATGAGAGGTGTCACAGCAAGGGAATTCATTGATAAAAGGATGATCGAAGATAATGCACTGGCAGCAATGTTTCACCATGTTGGCAACAAGCTCTTCCAGATTCTGACAGCTACAGAGTAAGCATGACATAGGGAAGACGTCTCTCTCTTTCGAACAAAATCAGATATAGGTTGAATTCTTAAATATTGAAAACCAAAAGCAATTAGAAACATAGGTTAGTCTCTTTCGTGGAAAATTCATTGCAGCAGCCTCTCCGTGACTGCCGAATTCCATAAAAAGGTAAAGAAGATTTTTGCTATCATTGGTTTCCATTGACACATCAAATGATCCATGTAATTAATAATCACATGCTTCAGGTGAATGGAGCCCTTGATAAAGACAGTAGAGGAGCTATGTAATACCTGAGGTCTCTGTGGGTACCAGGCGTGGATACCAAGCATAGGTTGTCTGTGCAATGTGTCAACATGGATTTTAGGTGTGTTTTGATAGTCTAGAGTACTGTGAGTTGTAAGTTATTATTTTGGGATTTGTTTCTCACCTGGTTATGTTTTTGGTGATCGAGTAGTAGGTTCTGTTGGGTGGATTCGTATTTGATTATGGTTACGTGTAATATTTTTCTACGTAATCAAAGTGAATTTTGTAAATATTTTCCCTTTGGATTCCCTATTCAGCATATTGTAATCAAAGGTCAAGATTAAATCCTTACTTTTATTTCATTTTTCCTTTTTTGCCTCCCCTTTTCCCTTTCTCACCTCCTCACCCTCCTCCTCCTTCAATTGTCTTCCCACCCTCCTCCTCACCACTGACGCCTCCCCATCCCTCTCCTTCCATCGCTGTCGCCTCCTCACCCTCCTCCTCCAATGCGCTCCTCCTTCCCCATGTACCACATTGTGCCTCTGTCTCTACATGCATTGTTGTCTTTACTTGCTGCCTGTGTATCATGTTGCCTTCCTTCTCTGCTGCCACCACCATCACCACCCGCTCCTCCCCTGGTGTATCGCATTGCCTTCCTTCTCCGTTGCCACTGTTATTGCTCCTCCTCTGCCTCCTCCTCTTCCGTCGCCTTCCTACCCCTCTCCTTCCATCACCTCACCTTTATCATCATGACCCCTCTTCCCCACCCCTCCTCTTCCTTTTCTCCCTCCTCTCCCTCGACGTCTACAAGCTTTTAGAAGTAGGCTTTTTGTAAAATGTTTTAATATTTATTCCCATAATAATTAATATTTCTATTAAATTTAAGAATATCCTAATGAACTTCAAAATATGTGCTTAATATTTTTAGGAGTATAAACTTAAAAATGTCAAAATTAAATATCCTATCGATGTGTACATTTTAATTAACCACAAGTGCAATGTATGTAAGTACAGGTCGATCTCACAAAGAATAGTGAATTCTAGATTTTATTTTTAATTGTCAAATTATGATGGAAGATATGAAGATGAAATTACAAAGAGAATATCGATAGTAAAAAGTATATTTAGAGTTTCTATCCATTAAATCGTAATGGATTATGCAAATATCTAGTTCATTTCGTCTTTTGCAATAAGTTTTAACTATCAAGGATTATATTATTAAACAATAATAATATATGAAGATGAAATACCTACTTTGCAATATCAAGATCTAACATGTCAATAATAAGAATAAATCATAAAGAAACATGATTTTACGATGATCTATCAAGATACGTTTTAGCAAAATATATCAAGATAGTATATGAAACATTGCTTATTTCCAAACAACAATCATTAAGTATAGACCATGATAATACGTGATTAACAATAATCTATCAAAATATAATTGTAGAAATAAATAATAAGAAAGAGACAATAATTATAAAGCATAAAAGACCATGCAAGACTAAATATTACAATCATGTCCTAAATCTAACTTCAAGAACTTTAGATGTAAAAATTGATTTAGCCTAACATTGCGATTGAAAGAAACATGTAAGAAATTAAAGAAACATTAAGAGACAACATGATTAAAATAAAAGGATAATTTTTATTAATTAAAACCTAGAAGCTACAACAATTAGGAGTTCTCAACGCATGCAAAAGAGGAAGAATACTCGACCCAGACGCACCACTCGAGATCCCCCTTTTTCCTCTACAACATATGGGAATATAAAGACTTAAGTGTGTTGTCTTGCTATGGAAATAAAGTCACTACACAATTACAATTTCTTAAATTTGGAAACAATAAGAAGGAGGAGAAATATGCTTCAGAGATTTCAATTTGCAATCCTTGTAAATCTTTTGGAGATCTCGATTTATTCTTCTAGAAGTAATCCTATTTTACACTTTTTTCCCTCCATTTATTCCAAACTTAAGTTTCTACACACAATGCATAAAACACCTTCTAAAAGCATTATTTATAAACAAAATAGATCAATGTGGGATATGAAATATGTAACAATAATGTACTCATTAAATACCCTTATACCTATCTTTTGTTAATCCTTGAGTAGAACCTAAAACTAACCTAATCTAAGGAAACAAGTAAATCGTAATTCACTTTTGCAGTAATCGCAATTACACTTAGTACGTGCAATAAGCCATTAAATCCCAAGGTCACTTTAGTGGACGAGTGATGTCTTGTGAGAATTTGTAGTGAATCTACTCACAAAATCTCATAAGAAAGGGGGTAAGAATTGGAAAGAGAGATATTATTTACACTACCATTATCCATAATATTTTAACCAGTTAGGAAGCTTCTAAGATATCTTAAGTCTTTACTCTCCAACTCCACTTCAAGTCAAGATCTCTCTCTCCTCCACGTGTCATGGATACTCTATTTTATCTTTCACGGCATCTTTCTTTAAATTTGACTCACATGTACCTTGTGAAAATAGTCTTTAACAAGGATTTTCAAGTCTAACCTTAGCACCTTTACATATCATTTAAAACCATCTAGGGAACTTTATTCTTGCTTTCTTAGACTTTTCTTGGCTACTTATGTAGCGAGCTTTAGGTCAGTGATTCACAAACTTGACGTCTTTAGGACACCAAGTGTCGATGTAACGTCCCATATTTTCCATAATAATTTAAAACAAGTTAAACTATGAGAAAATGAAAGCCAAATAGAAAATATCTAACTACTAAGAACCTGTGTGTGCAGCTACGAGACTCCGGATTATATGCACTACGCTAAATCTCTACATGCTTGCACCTGCAACCCAAAACCACAAGGAAAACACATGAGTGATAGGAGTCACCTAGTACGCACCCCAAGAAAACCACGGAAAGTAAATCATAATTAATTTTCTTTTAAATTACTTTCGCAAACCATTTCCTCAAAACTTCACAAATCAGGCCCACACCGGCCAAAACTACAACCGAGGCTTTACTAGCCCAAAACCACAAACGAAGGTCCTCAATGGTCAAAACCACACACAGTGAGTTGGGAAGCCCGGCACCAAGCAACCAAACTCTGGCCACACGTAGTTCGTCAAGGTGCGACCACAACATTCTGCACTGCCATGGTGACGACCACCCTATGTAGGAGTGTTCACCGTCCCGTGATTCTCTGTCTCTAGAGAACCCTCAAAAAGCCAACCCCTCCAACAATCACAAACAAAGTAGACAAACAAGTATGTGAAGCCAAATCCTCAGAATGCAAGTGAAAAGACTAACCTGAAAGTCAAAATCTGCGATCCCCAGCGGAGTCGCTAGTTCTGTGACCATGCTTGCCAAGGGATCCGGCACGGAGTCGCACCATAGGGAGGAGGCCACAGCCATGTCAGGATGGCGAAGGCACAAGATAATATAAAAAGGGAGAAATCGGAGTCGCCACTTAGTCTTTTAAGGGAAAGACGAGGAAAACCATAAACAACAAAAAAGGATGATTGCATGTGAAAGGCCAAATATCTACTAACCAGAGTATGAGTAAGGATTCCTGTTATGCAAAGGAAATGTAATAGGCACCCCCGTACGCCCGAGAAACTCGGTCTTTCTAGTCCCATTCGCTTGCTAAAGATGGATTGAATGCTTGTTACGCCTAGCTTGTGCTCTAATTGTGCTAATATGCATGCCAAGTCATGACTAGATGGATGTGCAAGATGGTATGTGAAAATTGCGAAGAAATCCACATGAAATGATGAAATCACAAAACACGACACAACAAAGAAAATCACATGAAATGACTAGGTTTCTGAAAGGAATGCTCTGGAAAACTACATCGATGACGATGGATCAAGAGTAGAGTCAACCTAAATCGTCGAAATCATGAAAACATATCATAAAAGTCAAAAGGGGAAAATAATTTACGATGGGGCCAATGTCGACCTTCAGGCTTGTTAATGTACGCCTTTGGGCGATGAAATCCAAAGCAAATCGACAAAATCTGAAAATATGGAATAAAGGGAGTCAAATCAAATATCGAGCAATGGAATCTGAAATCAGGCTGAAGAAAAATCCACGAAAAACACATGGGATGTAGGTTTACTCAAAAAAAGGTGGACTGATATGCAAATACAGTGAAAACTATGTAGAATTCATGAAAATGTACCTATATGGGTAAACAATACTGAGGAATGATTTGGTCGGAGACTATGCATGACTTAGTCCACAAACTGACATGCATGTGTATGAATTGGCAGATCAAGGGCAATTTGGTCATTTCCATGGCCAAATGTGATAAATGTCTGTATGTGGATGATGCATGGTCTAATGTATGTAAATGTATGCAAAATGTCAGGAAAATGTTATTTGCAAGGAAACATGAAAAGGACAAAGTCTTAAAAACAAGAAAAATGATGTAAACATGATAAAGAACAAGTATAGGGACTAAAGTGTAAAATTCACAAAAAGGGAAAAAATCATGGTTAGAATGCCCTCAAAAAGTCTTATCTTAATGTTAGGATGAAGGATTTAAAGAAAATGTGGCACTGTGGTGTGACATGTGTGAAAATTGCACTTCAGTAGTTTCTTGAAAATTCAGGATCTACTATGCAAAATTCACACATAAAGTGCGAATCTGACTAAAATGTGAAATTAGGAATTGATTTATATTGTAAACATGGATTTTTGATGAAAACTCTATTCAGGTGGTGATTTACAAGCACATGTGATCAATAAATGTGAAACATACCAAAATGTGATTTAAAATACAATTAAAACTATGACTAATGATTTAAAAACATTCAGGGGCTTGGATGTCAATTTCATGCCTAGAAAACATGATGGAATGTGTTAGGGGCTGACATGCAAAATTTTAGGACCAAAATGCAATAGAAATCAAGTTTTTTACATGATTAGTGTAATTATGAATGATTTGAAGGTTATGGATGCAAATTTTACAAAAACAATTCATTTCAAAGAATTATAGGGGCAAAATGCAAATTTTCACGACTTAATTATAAAGAAAACATGATTTCAGGGACTTAATTGTAATAAATTTTTTTTTCATAGGACAGAAAATGAAAAGAAGAAAATTCATGGGACATGATGCAATATTTACAGAAAAAGAAAAGAAACGAAAGCTTAATCAAAAAATCTAGGGGTTAAAATACAAAATGTCAGGACTAAACTGTAATGTTCTACAAAACTCAAGGAAAAAAAGGTAAAATAAAATAAAAAATGATGGCCGCTTGCGATTCGAAGATCGCCGGCGGCAGAGGGCTGGGGAGGCCATCTAGGGCCTCCCCACTGACCGATCCCTCATCGGAGTGAAGGAAAAGAAAGAAGTGGAGGAGAACTAACGGCATCGATGATCCATCCAGCGGCCAAAAATGGCAGGTCGACGTCACCCCTGACCGTTCTTCTCTAGCGGCGGTGAACTTCGTGGGCGGCGGTCCTGCGGGCTTCCAATCAGCGAACGGAGGGTCCAATGAGCTTGAGTGAGGCATGGAGAAGCTTTCTAGGGTGTCAGGCATGATCGAGGCAACTTAGGTTGCACCACCCGTCTCAGTCTTCGACGACGGTTTCAGGTGATGGCGGAGGCGGTGTTGCAGTAGTGGTGAAGCGCAGGCGACGATCAGGAAAGCTTCGGGGGACCAAGGCGGTGCTTCTGGAGGCGGTCACGTGCAATGGGAGCGTCCAGAGGGCGTAGGGGGCTTCACGACGACAGTCGACGGTGCGAAGCGACGCCGACTTCACTCTCAAGCGCGAGAGGCCTAAGGGACCTCTCCTGACTGTCGAGAACTCAAGGAGG
Source organism: Posidonia australis (assembly GCA_024699735.1). Lineage (NCBI taxonomy): Eukaryota > Viridiplantae > Streptophyta > Magnoliopsida > Alismatales > Posidoniaceae > Posidonia > Posidonia australis. Next base: position 9,289 of record JAMKQA010248480.1, read on the forward strand.
AGGAGGGAGAAGGAGGAGAGGCCTATAGGGCCTTGCTCGGTTCAGGAGGCCCGTGGCCTCACTGGTGGTGGTGAACCCACCACCGGAGGAGGGGGAGATGATTGACAGGCCAGCCCACTCCGGCGGAAAGCACCTAAAAAGGTTGGGGAAGCTATTTGGGATTGAAAGAAAGGGCAGAGGAGTACTTGGGTGGCGGCTAGTATCCCTCTCGACGAGACTGGACGACGAGGCTCCTCTAGTTGTAGCTCCGACGAGTGTGGTTCTTCGATGGCTGCTCTGGTGGTGACGGTTCAGAGGGGTTCTGGGGTTACCAATGGGTTGGAAGAGGTGCTTTAACGATGGGGACAATTGCCAGGTTTTCTCAGGCTTGAATGGGGGTCTGTCAGACTCTTTCCCTTTTCTTTGATGCTCCCTCCGTTCCTTCCTCTCTCCCCCTTGTGGTTGGTTTTTCAGTGGGTTTTTAATGCTGGAAGAGAGGTGGAAGTCGGGGGTTGGGATCGTGGATTGCAGTTAGTGTTTCGTAGGGAAGGAGAGATCGAGGAAGTGGGTGTATTTGAGGTGAGTTCGCCAGAATTATTTTTTCACTTCCTAAGTTGTTGATTAAGGAAGAATGCAATGGGTGTATTGGGTTGAACGGGCCTGGTTTTTGGGCTTTTGCTTTGGTTTTTTTTTAGGTTTTTGTTTTTAGTGGTTTAATTTTGGATTAATCTGATGATTAATAATTAATTTGAGATTTTGGGTAGACTTATTTGTGTTTTAGCATTTTAAGTTGATTAAGGTTTTATTTGGTGATTGAAATTTAATTAAATGGATTACTTTAGTTTTAAATGGATTAAAATGGTTTGGGGTTTGATTAGTTGAGAATTCATTTAAAATCTTAATTTAATTAATTTTTACTTTGATTTACTTAAGGGTTTTACTTAGATATTGATTCAATTGATTTTCTCTTGATTTAATTAAAGATTTGGGTTTTAATTAGATTTCATTTTTAAGGGATTTTATTGAGTTTTGCTTGATTAAAGTTTTAATTAGGGTTCTTAGTTGGATTTTAATTTAGGGGTTTTAGATTTTAATTAGGGTTTTGAGTTTAATTTTGGGTTTTTCTTGAATTTAAATGGATTAAAGTAGTTTAAATGGATTTTATTTGATTTTGGTTTTAATTAGGGTTTTCTCTTGATTAAATTTTGGATTTTGATTTTAACTTGGATTTTAAGTGGATTTATGTGAATTTTATTTGATTTTGACTTTAATTAGGGTTTTCACTTAATTAATTAGGGTCTTAAATGTTTTAAATGAGTTTTACTTGGTTTTAATTTTGATTAGGTTAGAGTAGACTAGTGTAGACACCCCAATTATTTCCAATTTTGCAGGATGAGGATCTGGTGGCTGAGCTCAAACCCTTTTCTAGCCCATTTAAGCCCATTTGGGCCCACAAACCCTCATCAGGCCATTTAATTCATGGAAACCCAATTGGGCCCGTGAAGGCCCACTTAGGCCCATTAAGCCTTAATTGAGCCCATTTGGGTCCACAAGCCCATTCTAGGCCCATTTGACTCTCATTCAACTTGATTGGGCCCATTTGGTCCATTTGGACCCACCTAAACCCAT
>JAMKQA010248493.1:0-27507 GCA_024699735.1 Posidonia australis
CCTAATTAAAATTCGAAATCCTAATTTCAAGTCAATTAATCAAACCCTAAATCCCAAAATTGAAAATCATATTTAATTCACAAAACCCTAAATTAAAACCCTTAAAATTAAAAATCCCAAAACAAAATAAAATAAGAAAACCTAAAATAATTAATTAAAACCAACTAATTAAACCTTAATCACAAATTTAATTAAAATCATAAAACATAAATAAAAAACCTAAATTAAGATTCAAAACCCTAATTTAAAACTTAAAATCAAAACCCTAAAAAATTTCTAAAAAAATCATAAAACAAAAAAACCTAAGATAATTAAAACCCTACATAAGCCTTAAATCACAAAATTAAGAAATTAAATTAAACCCATAAAGCCCAATTAAAATCCTAAAATTAAAACCCTAAAAAGTCCTAAAAATCCCAAAATAAAATCAATACGAAAATCAAAACAAAAATCCCAAAACCCTAAGCCCGTTAAGCCCAATACTGTTCATTCAAAAATGTAATTCAAAACTTTAGAAAAAGTCAAAAATAATTCTCGTGAGCCACCGCCGGCGACCTCGAGTTTTCCAGCGACAACTCCGATGATCAATCCGAAGCAGATCTTCTCCTCCTCGTGATCCTCGACGATCTCCAACAGCTCATGCAAGCATCATGCGGTCTTCAGCAATCGAGGAGGAGGATCCACGACAGAGGAGGGTTTCACCGGAGTGTAAAACTCCTGCCACCGTTGACGACTAAAAGAAAAGAAAAATGAAGAAACCTATAGGAGAGATTGACGAGCCTCCAACCTCTCCCCAGCAATCCAAAGTCCGCTCCTCCCTACACCCAAATGAGAAGGACATCCAGGCCATCTTTTCCACCTGATTTCACAGCCCAGAAGCCCTCGCCATCAGCAAACGGAGCCTCGCCGGAAACGCCTCCGCTGCCACTGAAAAATGTCGAAGTTAGTGGGACAGCCACCTAGGTACTCTCCTGCCCTTCCTCTTCAATCTAGAGCATGCCCCCATAGATCCCTTAGGCTTCTGGGACGTGCAACAATGGAGCCAAGCCCCCAGCACGCTGTCGCCTCCCCTACCGGTGGTGGGTTCACCAATGCCGGCGATCCCTGGGCAAGGACCCCAGGGGGGCCTTCCCCTCTACTCCTCTCTTCCTCTTATCCCCTCTCTCCTCCTCTCCTCTCCTCCTCTGTGCCCCCCTCTCGAGAAACGCCTCTGCAGCCTGCACCGTCACCGTCGCCACCACTACCGCCACACGCCGTCGAGAGTGCCCCCATGTGCACGAGTCCACCTCACTCCGCACCAACGACCCAGGAAGCTCCGCGCATCCCCCACGAGTTCGTCGAGCCGCTCCCCCGCCTGCTAGAGCCTCCGTAGCAACTGGACTGCCTCCATCGTCACCGTCGTCGAAGACGGAGGTGGGGGGAGGCCCTCAGACTTCCCCGCGTCTCACCGATGCCCCCGTTAGGACCACCGTGCCGCCGTGAAGCCTCCACGGGCCCCCGCACATCCCACCGTTGCCACGGGAGCCTCCAAGAGGTCGCCGAAGAGGATCGCCGGCAGTAGAGCACCGGCGATCTCCGGCAATCTTCGAATGGGCCTTTTATGGCCCATTCATATTAGTTTTTTTATTACTTTTGGGTCCTCTATGTATTACGTTTCAGTCCTTTTTTATTACATTTGGGTCCAGACAATTTCATTTTAATCCCTAATGTTTTAAAATAATTTTTATTTCTCTATTTTGCTTGTGAATTTTGCATTTGGCCTCCTCAAGAGTTCATCTTTTAATTCTTAACACAATAATGCTTGTTTTTATGACACAAAGGTCCTTGAAGCATAGTTTCTTTACATTTAAGCCCCTGGAAATTTACATTTAGACCCCTGAAACGTTTAAAATGATTTTTCTTAGTGAAGTTTACATTCTGAGCCCTGAATATTCTAAAAATTACACTAATTATCATGAAAATTGAGTTTTTATCACATTTAAATTCTAAAAATTTGCATTTAGGTCCTTGAAGCTTTTTGAAATACTTTTTTCCCTAGGAATTTTGCAATCTGAGCCCTAAATTGTTCAAAAATCACACTGTCCATCAAAAAAGTTGATTTCTCCTTACAGTTTGTCCTGAAAATTTGCATTTAACCCCTAGAACTTTAAAAAATGAGTTTTTCACTGTGAATTTTGCATTTTAAACCTCTGGATTCTTCATAATTGCTCTAACAAACATAAAAGCATCATTTTTATCACAATCAGACCCTCAGATTTTTGCAGAAAAGTCCCTGGATTCACATTAAATCAATTCTAAGCATAAAATTTACATTTTAACCCTTAGATTAATTCCAAATCCATCACATAGTGTTTTAAATGTTTTCTTTCATGTTTTTGGGACATTTTTCACACATTTCACCTCATGTTTTGCATTTAATCACAGATTCTACTCAAAAATCATGTTTTCACTGATATATGATCCTTAGCCTCGCATTTTAGTCACATTTGCACTTATGTGTGAATTTTGCACTTTAGACCATGACTTTTCTGGAAATTATCCAAGTGCAACTTTTACATCCCTATGCTACATTGACATTGGACCCATCATTTGCATATTAGAATAGGGGTCATGAATATGTTTTTATTCAGTTTCTCACTGCTTTCTGTGAATTTTGCATTTTGGCCCCTATGTTTGTCTTTTATTGTGTTTACATCCTTTTGTTGGTTTTCTCCTCCATGTTTCTTGCAAATAACATCTTCTAGACATTTGCCACACATTTTAGGCCATGCATCATTCCCATGCAGGCATTTATCACACCTGGCAAGGGAAATGACCAAATTGCTCGGTGCCTCTAATTCATGAGCACGCATCTCAATCTTTGCACTCAGTCTTGCATAGTCCATGTTTAAGTCATTCTTTAGAGTTTTTGCACATTTAGGCATTTATCCATGCATTTCATATCCTTTCTCCTCACATTTACCTTTAGTGAGCCGACATCCCATGCCTTTTCTTTAGTGGATCTCTTCCTTCACTTTGTCTTTAGAGTTTCATATCCAATATCCGATTTGATTTGTTTTAATCCTACATTTCAGATTTTTTGATTTGATTTAGGTTTCATCGCCAAGGGCGTACATTAATAGGCCTGAAGGCCGACATTTGTCCCCACTACGGATTATTTTCCCCTTTTTAATTTTCATGACTTTTTCTATGATTCTGATTCACTCTGTTTTCAGAGTTTCTTATCTGATATCCGATTTGATCCTACATTTCAGATTTTTGATTTGATTTAGATTTCATCGCCCAAGGGCGTACATTAACAAGCTTGAGGGCCGACATTTGTCCTTACCACGGATTAATTTTCCCTTTTTGATTTTCACGACTTTTTTTCATGATTCCGAGGACTCGGGTTGACTTGGCTTGTCATCTTTTTGATATCATTATGTTTTTTAGAAGTGTTCTTTAACAAAACATCGTCATTTCATGTGGTTTTTCGTAATTTTGTCAATTCCTGTGGATTTCTTCGTAATTCTCACACATCGTCTTGCACATCCATTTAGTCTTGTCATGGCATACATATTAGCATGATCCAGGTTTAGCAGACGTTCATCTAGCCTTTAGCAAGCAATTAGACTAGAAAGACCAAATTTCTCAGACGTACGAGGGTGCCTAACACCTTCCTTGTGCGTAATAGGAATCCTTACCCATCATCTGGTTAGCAGACATCCAGCCTTCATATTTGCACTCCTAGCATTCATCTTTTTGTGGTTTTCCTCGTCTTTCCCTTAAAAGACTAGGTGGCGACTCCTCTTTTCTTTTTCTTTTGTCTTTCCTTGTGCCTTCTCCATCGTGGCATGGCTGTGATCTCCTTCCCATTAGCGTGACCCCGCGCCGGGACCTCCCTCGGGTCGGCATGGTCACAATAGCGACATCCGCTTTTGCCCTAATATCTCTCGATTTGTCTTCCATTTCCATCCCTAATTGTCCTTTCCTTGATACTAGGGGCATTTCAGCTACCCTTCGTATAATTCCCCTCCACATTTTGGGTTGGTAACCCTAACTACTCGGTCGACATCTGTCAATTGTTGATGCTTTCGACTTGGCAAGTCATGTCATGCCATGCCCTCTACGCTTGCTGCCCTCTTGATACTAGGGGCATTGTAGTTGCCTTTTGGTGTCATCTCACACTTCTTCTAGGCTGGCACCCATAACTACCACAGGATTGACCTCTAACCTCTATCACATCTTCGGATATGACATTCCCATTCACATTCTTGCATCTTTAGTGTCAAGTCTGTTGACTTGACACTACCTTCTCTTGTTCGGTAGTCTTGTTGATCGACCATCTCCCTCTTGATACCAAGGGCATTGTAGCTGCCTTTTGGTGTCATTTTGCTTGCATCTCGGCTGACATCCCTAACTACCACAAGATTGACTTCGGGCCACTGCCACCTTTTCAGGTGTGGTGCTCTTGTTTGCTCTCTGCATCTATTGGGAGGTCTGAGGATCTATCACTCCCCCTCTTGGCTGGTAGGCTCACTGGCCTACCATCTCTTTCACGCTTCATCTTCCAATAGGCAGGTCTCAGACTCGCTATGTCTTTCCTCGAGGTGATGGCCCTAACTATCTAGTTGTTAAGCTCGTTAATCCTTGCCACGTCCCTCTTCTCCTCGAGTTGATAACCTGAACTATTTGATGATGAGTCCATCAACTTTTCATGCCGCTTCTGTCGGTTGGCGGCCCCATCAACATTGTTTGATGTCCCTCCTTGTGCAAGTTTCATGGTCTACCATGCCTCTTCTAGGATGGTTAGCACTTAACTTGTCACCTGGCACCACATTAGCACATGTCATTGCTTCCCATTGCATCTCACTACATATCATTGCATGCCACTGCATAAGCATAGCATATTGCATCACATTAGACCCCACTGCATACCATTGCATGTTATTATATAGGCATTGCATTTCATCACTTCGCATTTCATTAGCATGGCATCACCCTGCATTGACGCCCTTATAGCATCATAACATTATGCCCCAACTTTGCATTGCTGCATCTGGCACTGCATGTTCAATGCACCACCCATAGCATTGTGTGCCAGTGACTTGTCATTGGCACTACCAACTTAGCATGGTATGCACCGCATTGCATGCTTGACACTGCATACATTGACCAAAATACCACCTTACCTGCATCATCACCACATTGGCATAACATGCTCGGCATGCCACCTACGACATTGAGTGCTAGTGATTTTTCCTCGGCACTACTTGTTCAATGTGATATCCATGAGAATGTGTGCCCAACTCCGCACAATCACCATCCACATTGCACGCACTACATCAACATGGCATTCGTATTGCATGTTTAGTATTTGCATTAACATCGCATCGAGTTGCTCATATCCGTAGTGGATTTCGACATACACCAGCTGTGACCATGCCGACCCAGGGGTCTAGCATAGAGTCGCGCTAGAGGGAGGAGATCACAGCCATGCCAAGATGGTGAAGGTGCAAGATAGGATAAAAGAAAAAGAAATGGAGTCGCCACCTAGTCTTTTAAGGGAAAGACGAGGAAAATCACAAACGATTAAATGCATGCGATGCAGATGTGAATGTTGGATGTCTGCTAACCAGAGGATGGGTAAGGATTCCTATTACGCATGAGGAAGGTATTAGGCACCCTCGTGCGCTCGAGAAACTTGGTCTTTCTAGCCTAACTCGTTTGCTACGGCTGACTGATTGTTTGCTAAGCCTAGACCATGCTCCAAACATGCTAATATGAATGCCTAGTCAAAACTGGCTGGATGTGCATGATGGCATGTGAAAACTACGAAGAAGTCCATGTAAAATGGGCAAACTTGGATATGTAAAGTAATTCACATAAAATGACGATGTTTTTGGACCGATTGCTCAGGAAGACCATATTGATGTCAAAAGATGGAAAGTGGGATCAATGCAAGTTCTAGGAATCATAAAAAAGTTTGTGAAAATCAAAAGGGAAAAAATAGTCCACAAATGGGCTAATGTGGGCCTTTCGGTCATTTTGTGTACGCCGTGAGGCGCTGAAATCCAAATCAAATCAAAAATCTGAAATGTAGGATTAAAGCAAATCAAATCGGATATTGAATAAAAACTTTGAAGACAAAGTAAAGAAAGAAATCCACGAAGGAAAGGCATGAGATACCGGCTCATTAAATAGGGATGCAAATGTGAGGAGAAATAATATGAAATGCATGGATAAGTGCCTAAGTGTGCAAAAAATCTAAAGAATGCCTTAGACAAGGACTATGCAAGAGTTAATGCAAAATTGAGATGCATGCTCATGAATTGGAAGCATAGGGGCAATTTGGCCATTTTCCAGGCTAGAAGTCATAGAGGCTAGCATGGGAGTGATGCATGGTCTAAGTTATGTCAAAATGTGTGCAAAACATCTAGAAAATGTTACTTGTGAGAAAAATGTGAAAAGGATGAGATCTTAAAAACCATGAAATGATGTAAACACAGTAAAGGACAAATATAAGGACTAAAACGCAAAATTCACAAAAGAATGAGGATCTGGATGAAAACTACATTCATGGTTTTTGCTCTAACATGCAAATGATGGATCCCATATCAATGTGGCACTGTGATGTGAAAATTGCACTTGGATAATTTCTTGAAAATTTAGGATCTAAAATGCAAAATTCACACATAGGTGCAAATGGAGTCAAAATATGAAACTAAAGATTGACTTATAGTGAAAACATTTCTCTTAAATGAAGACTATGATTAAATGCAAGATGAGTAATGCAATAAGTGAAAAATAATAAAAATATGCAAGAAAACATTTTAAAATCCTAATGGATGTATTTAGGAATAATCCATGGGCCTATATGCAGATTGTATGTACTCAGGAATTGTTTATTAGGAATGTAGGGACTTTTATGCAAAATTTCAGGGTCTGACTGTGATAGAAGATAGGATTTTATAATGGTCAGTGTAATTATGCAATTTTTCAGGGTTAAATTGAAAAATTTCCAAGATGAAACTCATTTTCTAAAAACTCTTGGGCATATTGCAATGATTAAGACCTAAATATTATGAAATTTTGATTATTTTTTTTTATGATGGCCAATGTGATTTTGAAATCTTTTAGGGTTCAGAAGGCAATTTTACAAGGGAAAACTCATTTTAAAATGTTTTTGGGGTCAAATGCAAATTTTTAGGACCTAATTATAAAGAAAATATGGATGTAGGGGCTTAAATGTGATAAAATATGCATAACAGGGCTAAAAATGCAAATTAAAAATAACAAGGAAAAAAGGATGCAATTTTCACAAGATGATAAAACAACAACAGAATATTTAAAATGACAGGGGCTTAAATCTAAACAAACATGCATGAATAAAACTAAAAATGAAATTAAAGAAGAAATAGGGTAAAAGAATGCAATATTTACACTGATAATGAAGAACTAAAAGGTTATTCAAAATATCAGGGACTTAAGTATAAATAAAAGGACTTAATAGTAATAAATAAGGACTCAAATGCAAATAGCCTAAAACTAAGGGAAATAAAATAAATGAAGCATAAAAAAAACGATGGTCGTCGGCGATTCGAAGATCACCAGCGGTAGAGGGCTGGGAAGGCCATCCAAGGCCTCCCTGGGGGCCAATCCCTCATCAAAGGGTGAGGGAAGCAAGAAAGGGAGGAGAGGAAGAGATCCATCGGCACTGATGATCCATCCAATGGTTGAAACGGCTGGTCGACACCTCCCCCAGCCGTTCTTCTCCAGCGACGGCGAACTCCACGAACGGCGATCCCACGGACGTCTGAGCGGCGAGCTAAGGGTCCAAGGGGCTTGGAAGAGGCGCGACGGAGCTCCACTAGGTATCAGACGCAGCTGTGGTGGCCCGAGGTACACCACCCATCCCAGACTCTAGTGAGGCTAGCGACGGCAGTGGGGACGGTGCTCTAGAGCCTGGAACGATGTTGCGAGTGCTAAGGGGTGTTCGCGGTGATACGGCGAGCGTCCCTGAGATGATGGACTAGGACTGGCGTGATCGAGGCACTCCAGGAGGATTCACAGTTGAGAGTTGTTGGTCAACGGTGGCTATAGCAACGGCAGTGGTCTGGAAGCAGAGGGGGACTAGAAAGAAAGAAGAGTGGAGAAGAAGAGGGAGGAGAGAAGAAGAAGAGGGAGGAGGGGAGGAGAAGCTGGAGGAATGGCCTCTAGGGGGGCCTTGCCTGAAGCCAAGTGGCCTGAAGCCTCGCCGGTGGGGTAAACCAACCACCGGTGGCGAAGCAACGACGGCCAAAAGGGGCAATCCACTGTCGTGGCATAGTAGGGGGACCTAAGCACTTCTACAGGCCTAATGCATAAGAAAGGATAATGAGAGAGGGGTTACCTGACATGGGCTGTCTTCCTCGGCATGGTGGATTGACGGCGGCAGCTGGAAGAGGCTCCAACAAAGGCTTTGGTTGGGGCTCCGGGAGCAAAAAAAGGATGGGATCACTCCAGGAGGTGGGGCTACATTCACTCGTGCTCTGGGTCTCATGAGAGAAGAGCTCGCGTGCGCTGGTGGAGAGAGTTTTCATGATCGTTGGAAATTGTCGGCGGTGAGGAGCTTTTAAGCTCCGCCAGAAGCCTCCTTCACCGTCAATCCTCCTCCTGGATGGGCTTGACGTCGTGGGATCGAGGGCACCCTCGAAGAGGAAGGCCCGATGATTGCGGATTCAAGGATCGAGACTAGGAGAATCATGGATTGATCGTCGGAGTTTTTGTCGGAAATCAATGGCTCGTTGGAATTATTATTGGGTGTTTATAAGGTTTTTGGTTTAAACAATTATTGGGCTTGTGAATTGGGCTTAGGGTTTGGTTTTCTTTGTTTTCTCTTTTTTCCTTTTGTTTTTGTGATTTAAATTTAAGATTAATTTGATGATTTGTGATTTGATTTGGGAATTTGGATTGATTATTTGTGTTTTAATATTTCAAGTTGATTAAGGTTTTATTTGATGATTTAAATTTAATTAAATGATTTGTCTTAGCTTTAAATTGATTAAATTGTTTTTTCTTGACTTTTAGTTTTGGATTTATTTGATTTAAATTCTGATTCTGATTTGGTTGATTTAAATTTTGGATTTATTTGATTTAAATTCTGATTTTGATTGGGTTGATTTAAATTTTGGATTTGATTAGATTAAATTCAGATTTCATTAGTTTTCACTTGATTTGATTTAGGAATTTATTTAGGTTTTGATTTAAATGATTTTCACTTGATTTAATTATGTATTTTATTTAGGTTTTGATTTAGGGTTTTAATTATTTTAGGTTTTTGTTTTACTTTATTTTTGGCATTTTCATGGATTTTAGGGTTTTTGATTTTAAGTTTTTAAATTAGGGTTTTGAATTTAAATTTAGGCTTTTTATTTATGTTTTATGATTTTAATTAAATTTGTGGTTAAGGTTTAACTAATTGGTTTTTAATTAGGGTTTTGTGATTTAAATTTGATTTTTTATTTTGGGACTTAGAGTTTAATTAATTAGGGTTTTGAATTTGTATTAGGGTTTATGGTTTTAATTCAGGGTTTTTGTGTTTTAATTAGGGTTTACTGGTTTATTTAGGGTTTTAATTTAAATTATGGTTTTTTGGAATTTAAATTAGGGTTTATTGGTTTATTTAGGTTTTTGGATTGATTAGCGTTTTCACTTGATTAAATGGATTTCAGTTAATTTTGACTTTTAATTAGGTTTTTTTGGTTTAATTAGGGTTTTGATTATTTTTAATTAGGATTTTGGGTTTAATTAATGTTTTTGTTTGATTAATTGGATTTTAAGTGGATTTTATTTGACTTTGACTTGAACTGGGGTTTTTGTTTTATTAATTGGATTTTAAGTTGATTTTATTTGATTATGTGGATTTTAAATATTTTTTGTTTGATTTTAATTTTAGTTGGGTCTGAGTAGGCTAGTGTGGGCCTGAATGGGCTAGGATTTTGGTGGTCGCAATCGGAGCATCATCCGGAGGAGCCTGTTGCCGAGTGACTTTAAAATTAGAGTGTCTATAGATGCCCCTCCCTGAGCGAGGTCGAGGGAATCAAGACCGATGCTCGGGGTTGACAAGGCACCCCACCTGAGTTTGCAGGAGAGTGGTATTTGTTTTGGCGCCGTGAGCTACTTATTCGGTAGATACACCGAAAAGTCATGACTCGTGGCCCATGCATGATGCAGATGTAAAGAATGACCTTGATGCAGGGTGATGCATGAGGGTGATGTTGATAACGAGTGGGTAGCTCAGCTCTCGAAGGGGAGCATGATGGATTTTTCGACTCGTGCCAAGGGGAGCCCAGACAAGTCTATTAGACTTATTGGCTGAGGGTAAACCTGGCGAATGACGGACCTTCCAGCCTAGGAGGATGCATGGCAAGATACCAGACTTGCCGATCGAAGATAGACTGATGACGGATGTCAACCGGATAGTTCGGGGTATCAGCCCTCTCTAGACAATATGACGGTTGTCAACCGGATAGTTAGGGCTATTAGCCAGAATGGTGAGGAATATTGTATAGGTGGAGAATCTACTAAAAGGGTGACACCGAGATCCATTCGCCCGGAGAGAATCTAGGAAGGGGTCACCTAGACCTCGCTTGAGGCCTAGAAGATGAGTAGAAATGGGATTTGTTCGTTAGGGAGAAATTCCACCAAGGAAGGCACCGAGATTCGTCCTCCCGGAGCGAATCTGGGATGGGACAATCTAGACCTTGACCGAGGCTTAAAAGAAGAATATAATGAAGGACTTGTCAGTCATGGAGCAAGTCCAACAAGGATGGCATCGAGATTCGTCTGCCTGGAGCGAATTTGGGATGGGACAATCTAGAACTCGCCCGTGGCCTAGCAAAAGCTGGAAATATGTGGGACTTGTCCGTCATGGTGCAAGTCCAACAAGGATGACACCGAGATTCATCTGCCCAGAGCGAATCTAGGAAGGGACAATCTAGACCTCGCCCGTGGCCTAGAAAAAGCTGGAAATATGTGGGACTTGTCCGTCATGGAGCAAGTCCAACAAGGATGGCACCGAGATTTGTCTGCTTGGAGCGAATCTGGGATGAGACAATCTAGACCTCGCCCGAGGCCTAGAAAAAGCTAGAAATATGTGGGACTTGTCCATTATGGAGCAAGTCGAGCAAGTCCAACAATGATGGCACCGAGATTCATCCGCCCGGAGCGAATCTAGGATGAGACAATCTAGACCTCACCCGAGGTCTATAAATAGCTGGAAATATGTGGGACTTGTCCGTCATGGAGCAAATCCAACAAGGATGGCACTGAGATTCGTCTGCCCAGAGCAAATCTGTGATGGGACAATCTAGACCTCGCCTGAGGCCTAGAAAAAGCTGGAAATATGTGGGACTTGTCTGTCATGGAGCAAGTCCAACAAGGAGGCACCGAGATTCGTCCGCCCGGAGTGAATCTGGGATGGGACAATCTAGACCTCGCTCGAGGCCTAGAAGAAGCTGGAAATATGGGACTTATCCATCATGGAGTAAGTTCGACAAGGATGGCATCGAGATTCGTCTGCCTAGAGCGAATCTGGGATGGGATAATTTAGACCTCGTTCGAGGCCTATCAAAAGCTGGAAATATGTGGGACTTTTCCGTCATGGAGCAAGTCCAACAAGGATGGCATCGCAATTCGTCTGCCCGGAGCGAATCTAGGATGGAACAATCTAGACCTTGCCCGAGGCCTAGAAAAAGCTAAAAATTTGTGGGACTTGTTCGTCATGGAGCAAGTCCAACAAGGTTGACACCGAGATTCGTCCACCTGGAGCAAATCTGGGATGTGACAATCTAGACCTCACTTGAGGCCTAGAAAAAGCTAGAAATATATGGGACTTGTCCGTCATGGAGCAAGTACAACAAGGATGACACCGAGATTCATCTGCCAAGAGAGAATTTGGGATGGGACAATCTAGACCTCGCCCGAGGCCTAGAAAAAGCTGGAAATATGTGGGATTTGTCTGTCGTGGAGTAGGTCCAACAAGGATGACATCAAGATTCGTCTGCCCAGAGCGAATCTGGGATGGGACAATCTAGACCTCGCCTGAGGCCTATAAAAAGCTGGAAATATGTGGGACTTGTCCGTCATGGAGCATGTTTAACAAGGATGACATAGAGATTCATCCACCCGAAGTGAATCTAGGATGGGACAATCTATGCCTCGCCTGAGGCCTAGAAAAGTTGGAAATATGTCGGACTTGTCCGTCATGGTGCAAGTCCAACAAGGATGACATCAAGATTCGTCCGCTCGATGCGAATCTGGGATGGGACAATCTAGACCTCACCTGAGGCCTAGAAAAAGCTAGAAATATGTGGGACTTGTCCGTCATGGAGCAAATCCAACAAGGATGGCACTGAGATTCATCTGCCCGAAGCGAATCAAAGATGGGACAACCTAGACCTCGCTCGAGGCCTAGAAAAATTCGGAATATGGAACTTGTCCATCATGGAGCAAGTCCAACAAGGATAGATTGGATTCTACACGCCTAGAGCGAAGGCCGATACGACTTCGTCCGAGTGGAGGAAGATCGAAACGAGGGATCATAGGATTGCGCATTTCTTGGTACTGAAGTCAATGCTGGCTTCATTTGTCCAGGTCTAGGCACAAATATGATATCCTCGACTGTTAGCCGGGTAGACCCTAGTGCCAAGTCGACAGGCAAAAAATGGCAGCGGTTTGAATCGATTACACACTCGTTGTTGTAATGGCAATTTCCACTTCAATCACAAGCATCTGAACAAGTTGGCACAAGGGCTCCCATGATTAGACTGTTTCAACATGCAATGAACTAGATAACAGAGCACAAATGTCAGGAGTCTGTGTCATCTCTAGATCTTTTAGAGCCTCTGACTTTGGGAAACAGTGTATGCCTTAGAGTGACTCCACAGATTGACCGGATTTCCTCAGCTTCACCCTCAGGATTCCCGTGCCTGTTGCTATGCTGTTTGATGGATGGTTTACTTGCAGGAACGTTTGAAGAGAAGCATGCTTATTTGATCACTTTGAAAATTGCTCGTCCTCTTTGGAAAGATAGCGATCGCACCCTCTGATTTGACAGTAAAAGCCTGGATCAATATGGCCATGGACAAGTATGTGTCTAAAGTTTCAATTCGGTGCATCCACACACGAGGTAACTGGCATGCTCTTGGGTGGATTATGGGGTTTTTGACCATTGGAGCAGTCGACATGCCCCTAGTCGAGAGTGTGTTGCAGTAGATTTGCACGTGCCTTACCAAAAGGCAGCTAACATGCCCCTGGTTTGGAACGAAAGGTTTTCCATAATGCCATTGACATGCCCCCGGTTTGAGCATCCTTTTCTAAATTCTCAACCAGAAGGTAGCTGGCATGCGCTTGGTTCAAGAATGAGGCGGTGCCTTGCAAAGTGGATGAGATGAATGATCATGAGTAATGCATGAATGATGCCATTTTTATTGTCTTGCTATTTTGTTTGCCCTTAGCTTTTGGAAAGCTTCTAATGCCTATTGTTAGGAAGGAGGGAGTCTTCAACTCACCAGACACTGCCTAGACATCCTGGATTATGGGTGGTGCTCTAGAAAGGGTGAGGTAATAGTTTAGTTGGGTTGTGTAGTGGAACAGGCTTCGCACCAAACTCCCTAAGGTCATACACCTACTTTTTTAGTTATCCGTTTTCTTTTACACCCTTATAGGCTTATGGATTCACTTTGCCCCTTGCTTGGAGGTAATGGGTACCTAGGCAGTTGCTGAGGCT
Organism: Posidonia australis; assembly: GCA_024699735.1. Taxonomy (NCBI): domain Eukaryota; kingdom Viridiplantae; phylum Streptophyta; class Magnoliopsida; order Alismatales; family Posidoniaceae; genus Posidonia; species Posidonia australis. Next base: position 13,751 of record JAMKQA010248493.1, read on the forward strand.
ACTTTGATAGTGTGTGAGGGGTGGCTAATCCCTTGGGCATTGGGGACCCTGTTTTAGGTACATGCTTCAACTCCTCTCCAAGGTATGTGATAGGGACAGAGTTACTCAACTCACCTCTTTCTCTTAGGGCCAACTTCTGTTTGCGCCTTCTATCTTCTCATTTCTTTTAGTGCCCTTATCCATGACATTATTATTTTTCTTTTGCTCGCACACTCACTCACATCTTAACATTTTATCTCCCTCTAGAGGTGCAGGTCCATCTAGGAGTTTGGATTTGTCACCTTGTTCTCGATGAGTGGTGGCTCCCTCACTTGATAGGATGTCCATGTAGTATTGACTGAGGAGGAATGGATCCCTTTTCCTAGCAGGCTAGCTTACTCGATTTACATCACCAGGCAAAATGCCCATGCACATGCTATTAACGCGTGCGTGCATGAATTTCTCTTTTGATGCTTTTGTGTTAAGATGCAATGCGTGCATAACAAGTGCAGAGGAAACAAACATGAATGTAGGATGACGCAAAATGCCTGAATAGAGAGAATGATGCGGGTGGAAATGTGGTAGAAAAGCTTTGCAAGGCAAGGATACAACACCGAGTTACTGGTAGCATGAGTTGACCGGTTTTGATTGCTCCATGTGGTCCACCAAAGCCATGCCAGTGGAATGGACCTGAGTTTCCTATGGCGAGGGAGTGGTTGCTTCAACCGTTGCTACTTTGCCTTTCCGACGCCTCATTTCTTCCATGGTGTCTTCTACTAGTACGACGAGCTGTTCTTGGAACAGAACTTCTATGTTCTGGAGCACTTCGTCGATCTGTGTCTCTATGACTGCTCCTTTTGTCCTCATTAGAGGTAAGATCAGTGTAGTACACAGACTTGTGGTCATTGCTCATGCATGGGTCAAGACTCCCGGCCGACAAATGAATTTGGGCATGCACTGTGATAGGAACTACGGCTAGCACTATAGCTGAAACTGAAACTATTGTCTCTAGGGCTGTGATTGTGATAGGGACTGACACAGTTGCTGGGGCTGCCATAGGGACTGATGCTGTAATTGAAACTGTTGTGACTGACTGTGGTAGTTGGAACAGGGACTACTGTGGTCGAAGCTGGAACTATTGCAGTTGGAGCTAAAGTTACTGTGCACGAAACTATATCTGCTGTGGTTGGGATTGAAACTGCTATGATTGAAGTTGAAATCACTATGGTTGAGGCTGGAACAACTGTAATAGGAATCATAACTACTGTGGCGAGAATTGAAACTGTCGTGGCATTCTCCTCAGAATAGTAATCCTCACTGTCTAGTCACTCAACTGTGGTTGACGGTGTGTCCTGCTGTGGCACTGCTGTGTCCGGACCCTGACCTCGACCGAGAATCCCTGCACTAGCAAAGTGAGTGAAGGCAGGAGGTGAATTCTTCCTCGATTGCTACAAGCATCGAGGGTGTTGCATCTATTCGTAACTTATTCTTTCTCGCTTTCTCCTCTCCTCCGCAGCAACGGCTTGGTGATCCCCTGACCGTACTCTTAAAGAGGTGTCCCTTTCTCATATTCCCAATGGTGACATATATTCTCGATCATCCTGGAAGGATTGCTACGAACAGGTGGGTAGCTGCCTCGTTCAAATTCAGGGATGAAGGTAACCAACTCAAACCGGTTAACCCAGAATAGAACATCTAAAGGATTGGGGTCAAAGTGGATAGTCTGGTGGGACAGGGCTGAGACAATAGCTTTTAGCCATGATGGCTATTTCCCACCAGATCCAGGGTATTTACAAGCGCTAGATCAGATGGGTTCACGGCAAACTGGCATACTCGGGCTAGGCTTCCCGTGGCAGGACGTGAACGAGTGTGGTACACATGAGTGCTGCCGGATAGAACTAAGGAAGAGGCAGGACGACGAATTCTCTCAGAAAGAACTGAGAGAGAGAGAAGATGAACCCCTGAAGTTCCAGCATCCTTGGAGCTTGCTGGCTCAAACAAGGCAGGGCGGCTATTCTAGGGTGTGCACGTGCATATGCGGGTGTGGGTGCAGGTGCCTGTGTGAGCTGCCTCCTATGGGTTGACGACAATGTCTCCATCGTCAATCAAGTCCTGGACAGCATTCCGGAGAGCACAATAGCTGTTCGTCCAATGTCCATGAGTGTGATGGAATTGGCAGAACAAGCTCGCCCTATACCACTTAAGAAGCAGGTTCGGTGGTGGGCAGATCTCCGGTAGCTGCAGGAACGGTGCAACTTTAGGAAGGATGTCGCTCAATGATTCCCCAAGTGGGGTAAAGTCGCCTTCCTTACAGTGAGGTCGCCTTTGTCGTTGTTGTTGCCCTTGCTGAGCTGACATAGCGTGACGTGTGGGCTCAACAGTGGTGTGTGGTGTAGTGCAAAGCTAGATGCTGATGAGGCTGTAGATATAGGTGCGGGTGCAATTCCCTGCGTGTCAATGACAATGGTCCCATTGTCAATTAAAGTCTGAATGACATCCCGCAGAGTGTGGCAACTATCAATCTAGTGCCCCAGGGCTTGATGATAATCTCAATATACGCTCGCGTCATACCACAGAGGAGGTGAAACTGGTGGAGGACGCGGATCGAGAAGTCTCAGAAGCGACACAACCTGAGGAAAAACGACGCTCAACGGATCACCCAGTGGAGTGTAGTCACTTTCAATGCGATGGCCTTGTTTCTGCTTAGGTTGTTGTCCTTGCCGAGCCGACGCAATGTGATGCACCGGCTTGACGGTGGAAAGTGTGTGTACAGTGTGCAGTGATGACGTATGTGTTGGGATCTAAACCTGATGTTGAGGTGGACAGTGAGTAGGCTGTGTTGTGTGTGATATTGAGCGTGAGAGCAATAGTTGTGGCACCAGTACAACCTCATGCAGCAGGCTCGAGAAGTGTTGTATTCTCACACCACTAATGGGCTGGTCCTTAAGTGACTGTGATGCATGTTGTGACAAGTGCAGCTGTGGTGCAGGAGGCAGAGATAACGCCCCCATCATTGGAGCAGTGTGAAGCTAGGGCGATGGTGTAGTGGGATGAGCCTACAATGCCATAGTGGTCTACACCTGAACTTCAAGGGCCGAAAGAGGAGGACCCCCAACTGGATCGAGGGAAAGAGCCATGTGCTCGAGCCTCGAGGCCAAAGCTCTCAAGTATTGAGCCCGCATGGCCGAAGACACAACAAAAGATGGGTCAAAAGTCAGGAGAGGAGCGAGAGTAGGGCCCAAAACAGAACTAGCCGTAGCTGGTTGGACATCCGAAACAGGAGAGCCCGAGAGGGGGAGTATAGTTGGTAATACATTCGGGGCCAGCGTGGTGGTTAGTAATGGTGAGTGAGCTAGCTGGGTTACTAGGGTAACAAGTGAGGGTGACTGTGCTGTCGGGGTTGTTGGATACTCTGATCTAGTGGTGAGTTGGATCATGTTCACTGTGGAGATCGAACCCTTGAGGAACGAGCGATACAGGGACAGTGGAAACGGAGCAGAAAAATCATAGATCAAATCTGAGGGGTCTAGCACAGCAAAGTTGGATAGGACGGGAAAGATAGCGTGGATTCTAGAGGTCCCTGGTGCGCTTGAATGGCCATGCTCGGGGAGAGACTGGCTAACAATGCTAGGGGCATAGGGACGGATGCACATGCTTGTGCCTATATGGGTACAGACTCCGCCGGCTGGGTGTGTATGACAATGACCTTGTGGTCGATCAAGTTTTGAATAGCATCCCGGAGCGAGAGGCAATTATCCATTGCATGCCTCGCGGTGCGATAGAAATTGCAGAATAGATCCGCTTTGTACCACCCCAGCAACGGATGCGGTGGTGGGTGAATCCCTAGAAATTTCAAGAGTGACTGTACCTTATGGAGGACAATGCTTAATAGCTCGACCAAAGGCGTGAAGTGGTGCGCTAGGAAGCGTGGTCATGTCTGTCCCTGGTACGGTCCTTGCCTTGCCGATACGACAAGGTATACCGGCTCGAAGGTGGTGGTGATGTGGGAAGTGTGTGGTGCTCTACCCGTGGGAGCACAAACTGGCTGCTGCCAAGGTGGGTGTCCCGTATTGACAGGCACTGCTGGGGACTAGATGTATGCAATGGCGTTCTAGGGAGGATCTCTCCTTTTGTTGGAGTTGTTGCTTACGCCGTTGTTGTTGCTGCTTGCTCCCGAGGTGGAAGTGGGAGATGTAGCCTATTTGGCGAATACGGTAAGTGCGGGTAAACTACCACTACGCAGCGAGCTTTCCACACGAGCGCCAACTCGGATCAGCGATGCAAATGTGGTGATAGGTTGTATGCTAAGTAGAGCCCCGATAGCTAGTTGCGCTCCACGGATAACCATTTTGATAGATTCTTCATCCGAAGGTCTATCTCAAACTTGTTAGGCGAGAGCGCGCCAACGTCCGACATACTCCCCAAATGGCTCTTGGGACTTCCGCTTGATGGTGACAAGGTCCTCGCGCTTACGGACCAAGTCAAAATTGAAGGAGTACTGATCCAAGAATGCCTGGCTGAGGTCGTTCGAAGTCTTAATCCGTGCCATGTCTAAGGATGTGAACCACTTCAATGCAGGGCCAGTCAGACTTTTCTAGAAAAGACGGATTAATAACTTCTCGTCAGCCTGAAGCTGCATGAGATCTCCGTAGTACGCCCTCAGATGTGAAATAGGGCAGCCCTTACCATCGTATTTCTCAAAATCCAGGACTTGGAAGTTCGGTGGGAGAGTTGCCTCTGGAAAGTAGCAGAGATCCCAGAATTGGTATGACTGGCAGTCTCCTCCCTGCACTTGTTGAAGTGCTCTTTCGAGATCGCCCACCCTGGCATGGGGGACATCTGAAGTTGCTGTCGTTGAGAGTGGTGCAGCTGGGATGGGTCCTACGTATGCCATATGGGTCGCACCGAGGTGCTCCTATGGATCTACCACCGCGTCTGCTAGTGTTAGTGCACGATGGCCAGCGTACCCGTGTGTCAGTGTGAAGTGTTGTGGGGTATATGCAGAAACCTGATTCTGATGCAAGGAGAGAGAGGGGGATGTATGATGAACTAAGTGAGGTGCGGTGGATGTGGGGTGCGATTGCAGTCCCTGGATAGATCCAGCGAATAATGCCTGAGGATGCGGCCACCCTGCCATGCCTAGAGGCTGGCCACCAGGTGCATAGGAGGTATGTTGTGCAGTGACTAGTGGGGGTGCTGTAGGCAGAGTCAATCTTGCCATCGCCGAGGCTGCGAGGAGTTGGGGTGATGGTTGAAGAGGCGGTGTAGTGGGTAAATCATGACATGCAAGGGGAGGCGACATAGGGACCTCTGAACCTGCAGGAGGAGCAGTAGGAGCCAGAACGATTTAGAAGCCCATGCTTTGGAGCATTTGAGCAAGCTCAAAAAACTATGGGATATGGAGGATATGAGACCCCTCGGTGGCAGCACCGAAAGTCGTGGTCAAAGGCATGGGAGATCCAAGAGGACGCTGAACTCCAGGCTGTCTAGTAGAAAGAGATCCTATCAAAGGTGTCACCGTAGACGGCTGGGTGTCAAAAGTGACAGATCCGGCTAGGGAATAAGTCAGGGGTGGGGTCTCCGAAATGCGCGCGGCCTTCTCAGTGACGGCCTCGTCGACCGGCTCCACAGTGGTGTGAGCCTACCAGTTTCTGATACCCGAGGGATTCTCGATCATCAGGGAATGGTTGTTGGGAAGAGTGATAGAGGCAGAAGAGGTCACCATCAAAGGAGGGATTGGGTAGGCAATCACCTCCAGAGCAGCTGAAGTCAAAAGCTCACCAAAGTGTTGGGCCATGGTGGAATGGGAATGAGTGAGAATCGGACTGCGGCGATAGGACAAAGGACAGACCCTAAGACGAGCTATCGTCGAAGGTGATGGGTAGCTCGGGAAAGGATGATCGGGATCTGTCACCAAAGGAGAAACAGAGAACGGGGACTCTCGAGCTTCAGTAGAGGAACTCGCACAACAACCTGAAAAAGAGCAACAGGATTCAGGGAAACCTGATGTGAGTAAAACAAGACATAGATGAATGTTATTAGGGTGACATGAATGGCACACATGCATATGAATGCAACTAACATGCTCTCTCTCACCAACTAAGTGTTTCCTAGGAGGTTGCCTACTCTAGGATCACACATGGGTAAATAGGTCTCCGACTCAGGCTAGAAAGTAAAGGTCCCTGCTCTAAATCCTAGCCAAAGCGCAGGCGGTGAACGGGTGGTGCGTTGGTGGCCTCATCTTCTGTAGTAGCATGGAGCTATACCCTTTACTAGCATCGACACGACCCCAGACAAGGGGGGACAAACTAGCAACATGTCCTACACCAAAGCTATAGAACGGGCTTACTAGAATTACTCTTCGCAGACTGTTGGTGGACTCAGAGGAGAAGAATGCATGCCCTATATGATCAATCATGCAATATGCTTTAGTGTTTTTTACTTGCATTTTATTAACCAAGGGGAGAGTTTGATTCGGTCTCTAGTTTTGCCTTATTAATTGTTCTCTGAGTTTGTGTGTTTTATTTTAACCAAAAGGGGAAAACAAACATGTCTCTACTCTCCTAAGCATGTCAAGTGTGAAAAGGGGAAGAAAACACACAAGTAAAGCAAGCAAGTAAGCAAACAGCACGTAAAAGGCATGGTCATGGCATGTGCAAGTGTCGTGGTATCATGATTGTGAAAAGAAAAAACATTCATCACATCAAAAAGCAGGATACATAGCATGTGTGTGTAGTGACACAGCAAATTTGTAAAAAAAAAAGGTGCAAAAAGCATGCTAAGTAAACAAACAATCACCAACAAAGCAATCAAACAAACATATGAAGCCAATGCAAGCGAGAAAGATTAACCTGAAAGCTGGAATCTTATTACCCAAGTGGAGTCGCTAGTTCTGTGACCATGCCGACCAGGGGGTCCGGCGTGGAGTCGCTCTAGAGGGAGGAGATCATAGCCATGTCAAGATGGCGAAGGTGTAAGATAGGATAAACGAAAAAGAAAAAAAGTTGCCACCGAGTCTTATAAGGGAAAGACGAGGAAAACCACAAAAGATTAAACGCATGCGATGCAGATGTGAAGGTTGGATGTCTACTAACCAGCGGATGGGTAAGGATTCCTATTACGCACGAGGAAGGTATTAGGCACCCTCATGCACCTGAGAAACTCGGTTGTTCTAGCCTAACTCGCTTGCTACAGCTGAATGAATGTTTGCTAAGCCTAGACCATGCTCCAAACATGCTAATATGAATGCCAAGTCAAAACTGGATAGATGTGCATGATGGCATGCAAAAACTGCGAAGAAGTCCATGTAAAACGGGCAAACTTGGATATGTAAAGTAATTCACATAAAATGACAATGTTTTTGGACCGATTGCTCAGGAAAACCATATTGATGTCAAAAGATGGAAAGCGGGATCAACCCAAGTTCTAAGAATCATAAAAAAGGTTGTGAAAATCAAAAGGGAAAAAATAGTCCGTAAATGGGCCAATGTGAGCCTTTCGGTCAGTTTGGGTATGCCCTCAAGTAATGAAATCCAAATCAAATCAAAAATCTGAAATGTAAGATTAAAGCAAATCAAATCGGATATCGAATAAAAACTTTGAAGACAAAGTAAAGAAAGAAATCCACGAAGGAAAGGCATGAGATGCCGGCTCATTAAATAGGGATGCAAATGTGAGGAGAAATAATATGAAATGCATGGATAAGTGCCTAAGTGTGCAAAAAATCTAAAGAATGCCTTAGGCAAGGACTATGCAAGACTGAATGCAAAATTGAGATGCATGCTCATGAATTGGAAGCATAGGGGCAATTTGGTCATTTTCCAGGCTAGAAGTCATAGAGGCTAGCATGGGAGTGATGCATGGTCTAAGTTATGTCAAAATGTGTGCAAAACATCTAGAAAATGTTATTTGTGAGAAAAATGTGAAAGGATGAGATCTTAAAAACCATGAAATGATGTAAACACAATAAAGGACAAATATGGAGACTAAAACACAAAATTCACAAAAAGATGAGGATCTAGATGAAAAATACATTCATGGTTTTTGTTCTAACATGCAAATGATGGATCCCATATCAATGTGTCATTGTGATGTGAAAATTGCACTTGGATAATTTCCTGAAAATTTAGGGTCTAAAATGCAAAATTCACACATAGGTGCAAATGGAGTCAAAATATGAAACTAAAGATTGACTTATAGTGAAAACATTGCTCTTAAATGAAGTCTATGATTAAATGCAAGATGAGGAATGCAATAAGTGAAAAATAACAAAAATATGCAAGAAAACATTTTAAAATCCTAAAGAATGTATTTAGGAATAATCCATGGGCCTATATGCAAATTGTATGTACTCAGGAATTGTTTATTAGGAATCTAGGGACTTTTATGCAAAATTTCAGGGTTTGACTGTGATAGAAGATAGGATTTTATAATGGTCAGTGTAATTATGCAATTTTTCAGGGTTAAAATGCAAAATTTCCAAGATGAAACTCATTTTCTAAAAACTCTCGAGCTTATTGCAACGATTAGGACCTAAATATTATGAAATTTTGAATTCTTTTTTTATGATGGCCAATGTGATTTAGAAATCTTTTAGGGTTCAGAATGCAATTTTACAAGGGAAAACTCATTTTAAAATGTTTTTGGGGTCAAATGCAAATTTTTAGGACCTAATTATAAAGAAAATATGGATGTAGGGGCTTAAATGTGATAAAATATGCATAATAGGGCTAAAAATGCAAATTAAAAATAATAAGGAAAAAAGGATGCAATTTTCAGAAGATGATAAAACAACAACAGAATATTTAAAATGACAGGGGCTTAAATGTAATGAAACATGCATGAATAAAACTAAAAATGAAATTAAAGAAGAAATAAGGTAAAGAATGCAATATTTACACTGATAATGAAGAACTAAAAGGTTATTCAAAATATCAGGAACTTAAGTATAAATAAAAGGACTTAATAGTAAGAAATAAGGACTCAAACGCAAATAGCCTAAAACTAAGGGAAACAAAATAAAAGAAGCATAAAAAAAAGCGATGGCCGGCGGTGATTCGAAGATTGCCAGCAGCATAGGGCTAGGAAGGCCATCCAAATCCTCCATAGGGGCCAATCCCTCATCGGATGGTGAGGGAAGCAAGAAAGGGAGGAGAGGGAGAGATCCATCGGCGTTGATGATCCATCCATTGGTTGAAATGGCAGGGTCGATGCTTCCCCCAGCCATTCTTCTCTAGCGACGGCGAGCTCCACGATTGTCGATCCCACGGACGTCCAAGCAGCGGGCTAAGGGTCCAGGGGGCTTGGAGGAGACGCGACGGAACACCTCGAGTTATCGGGCGCAGCTGTGGTGGCCCGAGGCTTGCCACCAATCCCAGACTCCAGTGAGGTTCGCGACGGCAGTGGGGACGGTGCTCCAGAGCCTGGAATGATGTCGCGAGTGTTGAGGGGTGTTCGTGGTGATGTAGCGAGCGTCCCAATGATGATGGACTAGGACTGGCGCGATCGAGGCACTCCAAGAGGCTTCATGGCGGAGAGTCGTTGGTTGACGGTGGCTGTAGCAACGGCGATGGTCTAGAAGTAGAGGGGGACCAGAGAGAAAGCGGAGCAGTGAAGATGAGGGAGGAGAGAAGAAGAAATGGGAGGTGGGGAGGAGAAGCTGGAGGAGAGGCCTCTAGGGGGGCCCTGTCTGAGGCTAACTAGCTTGAAGCCTCGCTGGTGGGGTAAACCAACCATCGGTGGCGAAGCAACGACGGGCAAAAGGGGCAATCTATTGTCGTGGCATTGCAGGGGGGACCTAAGCACTTCTATTGGCCTACTGCATAAGAAAGGAGAATGAGAGAGGGGTTAGTTGATGTAAGCTGTCTTCTCCGACGTGGTGGATCGACGGCAGTAGCTGGAAGTGGCTCTGGCAAAGGCTCTGGATGGGGCTCCGGGAGCAAAAAAAGGATGGATCACACTAGGAGGTGGGGATGGATTTACTCGTGCTCTAGGTCTCAAGAGAGAAGAGCTCGAGCGCGCTAGTGGAGAGGTTTCGCGATCGTCGGAAATTGTCGACAGTGAGGAGCTTTTATGCTCCGATAGAAGCCTCCTCCACTGTCGATCCTCTCCTAGATGGCCTCCGCGTCGTGGGATCGAGAGCACCCTCGAAGAGGAAGGCCTGATGATCGCGGATTCAAGGATCAAGCCCCAGAGAATTAGGGATTGATCGTCGGAGTTTTCGCCGGAAATCAAGGGTTCGCTGGAATTACTATTGGGTGTTTATAAGTGTGACCATGCTGGTGGAACCCTTGCACGACTCTCCTACTGCTGGGTGCGTGAAAGCACACGAGGAGACTCGATATGGTCACGGCAAAGATGGTGAATCTGAAGGAAGAGACTAGACCCGAAAACACCAAGGGAAGATAAAAAGGATATGGAAAGGAGTCGCCACCTAGTCTTTTAATGGAAAGACGAGGAAAACCAAAAACACCAGAAAAACTGGGAAGCAAACAAGATGCAGAATGTATGCGTGTGCTCCGTGCCTAATGGATAATGCACAAATGAATGCGGGCCAGAGAAAGGGTAAGGATTTTGGTTACGCATGGGGAAGGGGTTAGGCACCCCCATACGCCTGAGAAAACTCGGTCTTTTTAGGTTTCCTACTGTCAATGGTATAATGAATGTATGCTTGCTTATTCTATATGCTCATGCATGAAGATGACTGAAAACATGCCAAATCAAAGTGAAAAGTGAAATAAAGGGAAAAAGTTAATCCGAGGGTCAAATGTAGGCATTTAGAATGGCACTATACTGTACGCCCTTGGGCGATGAGGAAAATTGTGAAAATCGAGAAATTCTCGGAAAGTGTCTCGCAAATCAGTGGAAATTAGGATAAATCTGAGAAAATCAAGAGAAAATGATCCTCATTCTGGGACCATGTCGGCTTTGACAAGCCTTTTAATGTACGCCCTTAGGCAATGGAAAACCAAAACAAATCTAAAGGAGAAAACCTAGGTAAAATCCAAGAAACGGCGAAAAAACAAAACTAGAAACGAGCTATGAAAAGCGTGCGCAAAGTAAGCAGAAAAAACAAGAAAACTTGTGCAGAAAGATGTGAAAAGATATGCAAAATGCAAGTGTGAATGCAAATATGAAAACTCCAAGGGGTTTTGTGCAAAAAGCACAAATTCCAAGGAAAACTGAAGTTTTGAAGCCCAAGTCATCAAAAATATATAGGAAAACACATTCTATGCAATTATGAAGAAATCTAGGGTTAAATGTGCAAATATGTGCAATCCTAGTCAAAATGAAGTTTCCTAGGGGTTAGAATGCAATTTTACCACTAAAACATGCATTTAATGCAATTCTGCAAAGAAGTCAGGGTAAACAATGCAAGAAAAAAGTCTCAAAAATGATCCAAGAAGTTTTAAGGGCAAAATGGTCATTTTACCCTTGAAAACAGGCAAACAGAGTAATATCAATGAAGTATAGGGGCTAAACTGCAAAATTCTCAGCAAAACAAAGCATTCAGGAAGTTTCTAATGAAGTTTATGGGGCAAAAATATAAATTTCATTGAGGAACAGAACATTCAAAAGAAATTCAGTGATGTCTGTGGGTGAAAATGCAATTTACCTAGAAAAACATGCTTCAGAGGAGTTTTTAAACAAGTCTAGGGGTTTAAATGCAAATTAACCAGCAAAAACAAGCATTCTGAAACATTTTAAAGAATATAAGGGCTTCCATGCAATTTGCACTGTAGAAATGAACTTCCAGAAGGAAATTAAGAAAGATTAGGGTCCTTTATGCAAAATGTCTAAAGCAAAAAGCACTTAAAAGAACTGGAGGGCTTTTATTAAAGTTTTAAACTCAAAAAACATTATTTTAAAGGTTCAGGGTAAAACATGTAATATTTTCAGTTAAAACTTTATTCGAAAGATTTAAGAAAAATGATAAAAAGACCTAAATGTAATAAAAGGACCTAAAAGTAAGATCAAAAGGACTTAAATGTAAGAAGAATTAGAACTTCCACCTCCTCTACCGTCGTAGAGCTTTGGTGACGGTGCTGGGGAAGATGACTCCTCCTGGGGTTGAGGCATGACGTTCCAGGGGCTGCGGGGACATCGTGGAGCTTCCACACATCTTCTCGAGTGGAGTAGGTGCTGATCGGGCATGAAGGAGATCCGCCTGTCGCCGCTGTGGCCCCCTTCGGTGAACAGCGTTGCTGTGGTGCTCCAGCGGCCGTGGTGTGATTCTAGGGGCTCCGGAGGCCTTGCGGGGCATAGTGGAAGGTGGCTGGTCCATCGGGGAGGTCTTGCACAGCAGGGGGCTCAAGCTCCTTCTATGGAGGAGTCGTCTTCTCCGGCGACGACAACTCTGGCTCGTCTCTCCAGCAAGCGTCGTGAAGGCCTTAGGAAGGGGTCGGAGCATCGATCCGAGGAGGGGGAGAGCTTCGGGGAGGCTAGAGGAGGAGGATAGGACGCTTGGGGGCTAGGGACGTACCCTGGATCAGGCCCCCCCCCCCCCCCACCTCTATCGCTGGAAAACGGCGATGGCAGGACACAGAGGAGCTTCTCCGACCAGGCGATCACTCTAGATCCCCTGGAATTGCTCCAGGAAGAGGGAAGGGAATCTAGAGGCTATGAATTTAAAAACTAGGAGGGATCAGGGAGTGTACCTGGCGGGAGAACCTCTGCACCTCGCCGGAGCTCTGGAAACGGCTACCTATCTCTGCGCAGACTCTCGTCTAGCTCCAGAATTCTCTCACTCTCAGCTCTTAGCTCTCTCGTGCGGTCCAGAGTCCCTCATTCGCTGCCTCTACCACTCCTTTTATAGGCAAACAGAGAGCCGATGACCCACTCCAACAAGGCACCAAACACGTAACAGAAACCCATAACCAACCAGCAGACCCACTAAGGGTCCCACAACAACGTAACAAACTCTAACGGTTGCTCCCTCTTGTCCCTTGCTTGCCGACAGCAACTGACGGCGATCCAAGCTTCTCCGGTGACCCATCCAACGGCTGGAGATGCTCTGGTGGCTTGCTGGATCAATGGTGAGATGGGCTGGGGCTGAACTCAATGTGGAAGATTAACTGAGTTGAATTCGTGAGGAACTAAGGAAGAGAAAATGGGTTCAGTGAGGAAGGAGGAAGAAGAATGTAATATTTGTATATTTTTGGTGCAAAAAACATTAGTGAATGAAGAAGAGAAAAATGAATATGGTGTTGGGTTGAAACAATATAGGGAGGAATTATTTATGGTGGGCCTTCACGGGCTTTGGGCTCTGTAACCATGCCATCGGGGGTGGCCACAAATAAATAATATGTGCCAAAAGCGACAAATCCATGGCAAAAAGAAAAGAAGATGCAAAAATGCAGGAGTCGCCACCTGGTCTATTGAAAATGGAAGACAAGGAAAACCATATAACACATGAAAAATCATGCAGAAGAAAATAAAAAAAGGGGCTGCGCAAACCAGAAATGCGGGTAAGGATCCCTGTTACGTACGAGGAAGGTGTTAGGCACCCTCGTACGCCCGATAAATCGGTCTTCTATTGGTTTCTTTTTGCTTATGAAATGTCGGCTTTGCAGCCTTTGCTATACGCCCGAGGGTGATATGCCATGACATGCAAATGCTTGTGGTGTCTAAAGTGTAGGTGCATGATGTGTAAGGGTGTGTCCTAATGCTCAGAAATATCGCTCGTATGCCGGGCCAAGAGTTGATGCAATAATATTGCATATAAGATCAAAGATCTAATATCTGGAGCGATTTATCATCCTTGCTTTCTACATGCCTAA
>JAMKQA010248494.1:0-13139 GCA_024699735.1 Posidonia australis
TAATTTCTTATCAAACATGCAACAATATATAAGATCTATGTTGTTAAGGATTATGAATTTTAATGACAGATTATTAAAGAATAATAACCACTTGATTTATTAATTTCAAAAAAATGCATAATTTTAATTCCAATTTTATAACTACAAACTTAAATAATAAACAAGATGTGAAAATGTAGTTAAAAAATATTAAAACATGCTAACTAAATCCCTTGGTTTCTTTTTAAATCAATTAAACACGTAATATTTATATATATGCACACCCCTCTTCTCTTATTAAAAAGAAAATCTTCCCGTAAACGCAGGCTGTGAAGGGGAGGGGCACGCGAGAGGGGTTCCGGCGCGGGAGTTTGCACAGGGGTTGCAGCGGCGGTGCTCGAGAAGCAGCGGCGACGCTGGATAGTGGGGCGCGGAGACGATCTCGCGGGCGGCGAGATCCGGCGGAGGTTTGCGCGGAGAGGGTGTGGATCGGCGACGTAGGACCGCGCGGAGGGAGGGGCACCGCAGGCAGGGGCGCGCTAGGGGAAGACCGCGCGGAGGTGCTGCAACGACGCGGGAGGGACCGCGAGGAGGCACGCGGAACCGGGGTGTTGGAAGGCAGCGGCGCGCGGAACCGGGGTGCGGGAAGGCAGCAGCGCGCAAGGAGGCGGCGCAGGGAGGCAGCGGCGCGGAGGGGAAAAACCGTGCAGTGAGAGGGCTGTGCAAATCCGGAGCACGGCGGTACGGCGAGCTTGGGCACGGTGGCTCTGATACCACTTGTGGGAAGGTGGACGCCGATACAGAGTATTCCGGCGAAGCGCGAGTGGGCTCCGGCGATGATCAAGTAGGAGAAACACTGTAAGCTTTTCGATGATTCCTTTAGCTGTGTTTTCTCCTCTATTTATAGGGCACTCTTGACCATCCCTCCGCCCTCCTCCAACGGCTTCCCTTTCAGTCATTTCGATTCCGACCATAAAGGCCTGGTAACCGCCGTATTCAACACGGCCATGAATGAGTGAAACGGTCGTCCGTTTCACCCTTTATTTAAAATGATCTTCAATGACCATTACTAACAATGCCAAAGGTATAAAATTCTTGGTGAAAAGAACGAGGAAGAAGTATGCGTAAGTTACGAGAGGAAATTGATATGAAAGCAGATATAATATACATCAACATGTCCTCCAGAGACGTAAGTTCAAAGTAAGTTGAAATCAAGATAATCAAATTGCACAAGCATCCAGAAGACGTGCAACCAAAAAGACCGGGAAAAAAGCTTATATGACAAACCTTCTCGGTTGAGAAAGTCTAGAGGTAGTGCAAATCTGAACTGGAGCAATTTTCAACTCTATCCAAGTGAAAGAAATTCCTCACCTACTAATTGTAGGAATGTTTGAAAAATGTCTTCTTCGTCACCAACTTTGGACGATGACTTCCAAAATCATTATCACCTTACCTCGTCGTGTAAAGTTAGAAGTCACAACTCTAGTCTATGTTTTTTGTGGTATTTGCATAAATACCTTTTTAAAGGTCTTCAATACCACACATATCTTTTTAAATGTTAACTAATCACACATATCCTTGTAAATTTAAAATATATTACACACATACTCTTATAAAGTTAACTTATTGCATATATCTTTATAAATTCAAAATCTATTACACACATATCATCGTATTCAATTACAATCTACTCCAAAAAGTTCCCTGTCAAAGATGTATAGAAATTTCCTAAATATCTTTTATAACATAATATCTTTCCAAATTTTTTCTCTTCTTTCTGAATTCCCTATCCACAAACAATCTACACATTTCTTTCGATTCTCTTTTTTGGAACCTAATCTCCAATGAAATACTCACACCATGGTCTGAGTCAAGATGAAACTATAGATATATAAATAGGTTTAGAAGTTTATCTCTCAGATTCATTATCGTTTAATTGATATAATACTAAATAAATCAATAAGAACAAATATAATTAGGTTTCTTGTATTTAAAAGATAAAAATTTGTGAAGGGTCATATTGATAATTTCTTACATTTTTTTTAAATAAGGATCACTTAAAATGATATTAAATTATGAAAGGTAGTTTAGAAATTTCAAAAATTATTAACAGAGATAGGAGTTAACCGAAAATACAAGGATCAGTATGTGTGTAAATGATTTTGATTTTGAAATAGTATGTGTGATAAGTTAACTTTAAAAGGTAAGTGTGCCATGAATTTTGAATTTACAGGGATAAGTGTGATAAATTGACTTTAGAAGTGCACGTGGCTAATGGATTTTGCATTTGCAAGAGTATACATGTTAAGTTAAACTTTAGAAAGACATGTATAACAATAGAAAGTTTTAGAAGGACATAAATACAGATACCTTAATTTATTATTACCAGATTAGATCCGACAATAAGAGAAAAACGAATTCAAACACAAACTTCGTCTTCCACTAAATTGAAGTTTCTACCTACCACAACGTGATTTATGCATAATTTTCAACGTACCATTGTTTACCACTTGCATGAGAGGTGCAAGCGGTAATCTTCTCCACGAGCATTGGACGTTGACCTTTAGAAATTGACATCCCCAAGTTTGACGTTGTCGATGCCATTACTAAACCCATTTTGATTTTTTCCATCTTAAAGGTAAGATTCACGACGAGCCGCCACGTCGATATCACAAGTTGGTAGAATATATAACCACGTGACCGTCAAAGCTAAGAAACCGTAAGTTGGTAGAATAAAAGACCTCAAGTTAAAGCGTCTGACTTCTAAAAAAGATGTGTCTGTAGTGTAAGGGTGCAAATGGATTGGATATGGTACAGATATAGGTACTGTCGTATCTGTATTTATTTTCAAAATATAGATACAGATATACAGATAGGAAAATTACATATCCATATCCTTAAAAAACAAATACGGATACAGAACAGATAAAAAGAGATCGGATATAAATAAAGTCGAATATAAAAACGGATACGGTGATATACACATTACATAATTAATCAAATAATTAACAATATTTTCATATAATTATATATTTTAAGTTATTTAGTATATATGAAATAAAAATAATATATATCAAAAATAAAAATAAATTAGACATAATGATAGGTTAGACTTATCTTTTTCTAAAAAGAGATGAAATTATGGATCCAAATTTTAATATTCCATCATTATGGATGTATAATTAATTAATGATTAATAAAAAATTATCATATTTTACAACATATTTTGTTAATTAAAGTTAGTGAAATTCTATAAGTGACAAAGTAAAATCCTCGTAAAGTAGATAAATAATTTGACAAAATCAAAATGTAATCCATTGATCTTAATCTACATCAATTGGATTAAATACATGTCAATATCTATATCGTTTAGAAATTCTTAATATACATATTTATTCATTTACAAATTCAACGATTTTAAAGCAAAAATTACTAGATCTCTAAGTTATAAGTTTCAAAACTAAAATAAAATCTATGGATCTTAATATATATCATTTAGATTAAGTACACACCAAAATTTATATCATTTATAAACTCATAACATATAGATCTATTCATATCAAATTCAACGGTTCTCTATAGTTATAACAAGTACATGTTAAATTTAATACTTAGGAATTTCAAAATCACTGAATTTTTTATATACAAATATTTTAAATAGTTTTGATTAAATCTAACGATTTAAATTTTTAATTTAATGGTTAAATGTTAAGATATAAAAAGTTGTTATACGAATATCCGTATCTGTATCCGTGGAAAATTCAAAAAACATATTCATATTTATATCCGCTTCTAAACAGATACGGATATTTGTGTCGACTCATAAATGAATATGAATATGAATATTTTACAGACATACTGTATCATTTGCACTTCTACCACTGTAGCCTCCTTATCTTCGTAATGTCAGGAGGAGTGTCTGATTGTTGCTCCTGTTTTTACATTACAGTAGTACTTTCTAACTTTTTCTTTATTTTAATAAAAGTTACCTTTTTGTTTAAAAAAAAATCATAAAAGGATAAAGTTGAAGTGTCAATCTTGTTTACGTTCCTTCTACTGCCAAGAAGCCTAACCGTATCTATTCTACCACGTCTGCGTGATATCAGTAGACACTAGTTTTTAGTCAAACCAAGGTAATAATACGTCGGATCGTACTCCATACAAATGGAAGCAAAAACTTACTGCATTTTTTGTAACGGATGCTGTAAGTTTTTTTTCATTTAAGTAATTAGTATATATTAATTTCTACAGTGTTAATTTTTGTCTTGGCCGGTGCAATTCTAAATTCTACTGGAAATTGATGTTCTTTACTATAGCATGAGTTAAAAAATTGTTTTAATATTATCAATGGTTTTTCAAGATTAGAAATATGTAAAAGAGAAAATGTTATATTTTGGGAAAACAAATGATTAGATTAGGTACCCTTTAAATTTAAATTTCCTAAACTGTATGCTATCTTAAATCATAAAAAAAATTTCTGTTAAGAAAATTTTGAAGTTGTATAGGAAAGAGTCCCAGGTTATATTTAACCTAGACCTAAGTTTTGACACCTTATCTGCATTTCAAGCTCAACTTGTTTCTTTTACTTAACTTATGAGTGGATTCCAGTTAACTTCTGAGGTTGATAAAATTTTCTAGCTAATGATGACAGATTTACTGTTAAATCTTGCTATAAAGTTATTAATGATGATGACATTAGATTCTCACATTACAAAGATATCTAGAATTCATAGGTACCAATTAAAGTCAAAATATTTTCCTGATTAGTTGTTTTCAACAAAATTCTCACTAGGGATAACCGTAGTAGGAGAGGATGAGATGGTTCCAAAACATGTATATTGTGTAATTCCTTTAGTAAAACAACATTCCACCTATTTTTATATTGTTCTTTTGCTTCTATAATATGAATTTTTTTCCCTGAAGAGTACTTTATATCCTAATTATTTTCATATGGTTGATTTACATAATTTTTCTCCCTGAATGTGTACTTCAATTACCAATTATAGGTTGGTATTCTCTCATTCCTGCTTTGACTTGGTGTATTTGGAAGGAAAGATGTAATATCTGTAAAATTTATTTTGTAATTATTTACATTCCTGTTTCTCTCCTGCCCACGACCTCCTTTCTACTCGGTGTGCTCGAGGGGCGACATCAGTGTGCGGTGGTTCATGGTGGTGTGTGGAGCTTAAGCGGAGTGCTCCCGTGGCCGTGGTTGCGTCGTAGTCACCGGAGTTGGTGGGAGAATCGTCGGAGTTCATTTCAGGTACGTATCCCCAATTTAATGTATAGAAATCATGTAAAATGTTAGAAATGCCTAGGATGCATGTAATTTATGTTAAATTTAATGTTTTAGAATTTTTGGAATTTATTGTGGCATTTACAGGCATTTATGCCTTTGAGATTTTGTATCTTGATGCATGGTGAATGAATTTCAGTTTTGTTTGTTGAGTTTTGGAGTAGACTCGAGGGTCTACATCTTATGTTTTATGCGAGATTTTTGTATTTGTTTAGGAGGTTCGATCGGAGGTCCCAGTTGAAACGATTTCAAACTATAGGGTTTGAGTCGTTTTTTGTTTTTCGTAGAATTTGGCATACCGAACCATTTCGGTATGCCATTTCTTTGTCAGATTAAGTCTTCTCGTCAAAATTCAGTCGTCCGATTTTAGACAGTCGCCCGAATCAAGAGATTTCAGTCGATCGAATCATTTTCAGTATACCGATTTTGGCCTTAGGTGTTGACCATTGACCTGATTCTATCGATTGATCCTGATCAGTCTACCAAACCAGGGTTTTTTAGCATACCGAACTTGTTTTCGACATGTCGAATCAGGGTCCAAATGAGTTTATAAAATATGATTTCTGAGGATTTTCCGAATTGGTTAGTTTTGTCCCATTGAGAGGGAATGTGGGCCGTCAGTGGTGGTCTCCTGAGACCATTGATGCACTGTTTTGCCGAGATTTTGGAAAAGTTTTCAAAGATGTAAAAATGATTTTAGAAAGTGGATTTCAAAGAAATAGTTGGCCTGTTTTGAAAAATGTTTTCCTGATTTTCAGTGTGTGAGTCGAGATATTGTGGGATCATGTCGTCGGGACCAGGAAATGTGATGACATCCTTAGGTGGTAGGGCGCGACTCCCTGGTTGAGGTCAAGGGCCAAGATACCTGAGACTGAGGACCCTTGATGCATTGTTTTGCCGAGGTTTTGGAAGAGTTTTAAAAGATGTAAAAATGATTTTAGAAAGTGGATTTCAAAGAAATAGTTGGCCTGTTTTGGAAAATGTTTTACTGATTTTCAGTGTGTGAGTCGAGATAGTGTGGGATCATGTCGTTGGAACCAGGGAATGTGACGACATCCTTGGGTGGTAGGGCGCGACTCCCTGGTTGAGGTCAGGGGCCAAGATACCTGAGACTGAGGAGCGTCGGGTCTTGGAGGTAAGAAATTCCTTGACTGTCGTCTCAAGGCTAAGGTTGAGGTGTCTTGTAGCATGACGGAGAAGTATGATACTCCTACTGTCGCTGTGAGCACTGAGGCTCGGGTGTCGTCAGGTGTGGAGGTATGACACTTCCTTTTGAACATTGTGTATAGAAGACGCCGTAAGGAGGCGGACCTTATGGTGGACAGTGCGGGTGGGGACACGTACTCGGTAGCTAGTAGCTTCCTGAGAGACAAGACAGCCTCTTCAAGGAAGGGTTGGCTTTGTGAGGGTTCTCCAGGTAGGGAGAATCGCGAGACGGTGATAGCTCCTGTACAGGGTGGCTTCACCGTGGCAGTGCAGAATGTCGTGATAACTTCTCGGTGGACTGCGTGTGGCCAGAGTTAGGTTGCCTGACGTTGGGCTTCTCGACTCATTGTGTGTGGTTTTGACCATTGAGGGCCTTTGCTTGTGGTTTTGGGCTAGTAGAGTCCCAGTTGTGGTTTTGGTCGGTGTGGGCCTGATTTGTGAGGTTTTTGAGAAATTGTTGCGAAATGAATTTAAAAAGGAAAATTGATTATGATTTGCTTTCCACAGTTTTCGTGGGGTGCGTACTGGGTGACTCCTGTCACTCATACGTTTTCCTTGTGGTTTTAGTTTGCCTTGTGGTTTTAGTTTGCAGGTACAGACATGCGGTTGATTTAGAGTAGTGCATATAGTCTGGAGTCTTCTAGCCGCACACACAGGTTCCTGATAGTTAGATATTTTTCTGTTAGCTTTTATTTTCTCGTAATTTAATTTGTTTAAATTATTATGGAAAATGAGGGATGTTTTTTTTTGGTTAACGGTTTAGATTTTTTTATGCCCTAGGAATCGAACCCGGGACCCAAGGCGAGTTTTTGCCTTCTCAAGCCACTGTGACAATGAGGCATTGTCGAAAATGAGGGATGTTACAAAAGAAATAATAGAATCTTTCGAGAAAAAGTATCTACTGTTGTATTAATTATTATTGAAATTATTTATCCTTTGAACTATTAGATAGATAATTTCGATTCAGGTTTTGAAAGGGATGAAACTCTTTGAGTAGTTTTGCATATGCAGAATGTTTGGGAGTAGGAGCATAGTAATATTTCTACTCCACAAAATTCAACTCTTACATTCGAGGCTTAGGAATCCCATCCAGCTGTTAATGCCTCTGTTGATTAAAATCTCCTTAATCAGTTTATTTGTTATTCAGTTATGCTTATATTTTTACTTTAGACAATTTCATTTGGCAACCTTCGTGCATATTCTGGGACTCTATGTCCCTAAATTTTGTAACATAAACTTATCTTCCTGTTGATGGTGATTTCATAACGAGGAATAATATAATCAGCAAACTCGGTCTTGGCCTTGTTAGCAGGCTTGCAGCCGATGACGGTGACTAAATCAAGGAAGAGACAGAATCATTTGACAAATATGAATTCGAGAGGTGGCATCGCTTGCGTTTTTTAGTGGATCCAACCTACCTCTGCACTCTTTTTTTGTTGGGCTGGCATCAGAAATAAATCGATTGCTCAATTAAAAAACAACCTAGCTACTACCAATCAAATATTCCAAAACTATGTAGCAGATACATATTTTGATCTTTGCAACGAAAAAATTGAACTAAAATACAATATCTAACTACAAATTTGAATATCTTATTTAATGAACCCAAACCTTAATTCTTATTTATTAAACAGCATTTATACTTGTCATTTTCTCTACTACATTCGACTGATCGGAGCAATATTATCGTAGCTAATCACCGGCCCCATGGCCTTGGCCAGCTCCCTGAGCGCAAACTTCTGTATCTTCCCGGTCGACGTCTTCGGCAGTTCCGTCTTGAACACCACCGTCTTCGGCACCATGTATCGTGGCAACTTACCTCTACAGTACTCCAAAATCTCCCTCGCCGTCACCTTCTCATTAACACTCAAGAAAGCACACGGCGACTCACCCCAGAACTCATCCGCCCTTGCCACCACCGCCGCCTCCCTCACCGCCGGGTGGGTGTAAAGCACCGACTCCACCTCCACGCTGCTAATGTTCTCTCCACCACTTATGATCACGTCCTTGGACCTGTCCTTGATCTCCATGTACCCGTCCGAATGCATCACTGCCACGTCTCCGGTGTAGAACCACCCGTTCTTTATGGCCTTCTTTGTTGCCCCTGGGTCTTTGAGATACCCAAGCATGATGCTTCCGCCACGGAGCACCACCTCGCCGAGAGTCGTCCCGTCCCTCTTCACGCTTCTGCCGGTCCTTTCGTCGACGACGTCGACCTTGTCCACAGCCAAGCAACGAACACCTTGTCGCGCTTTCAACCTTGCCCTGAAGGTGGCTGGATATTTGTTCCACTCGCTCTTCCACGCGCATGAAACAACATGTCCACCCGTCTCAGTTAGGCCGTATCCGTGACCGACAACGAAGCCGAGGGCCTCAGCGCGGAGGAGGATGGAGGCGGGAGGAGGCGCACCGGCAGTGAGGATGTGGACGGGGCTGGAAATAGGAGATGTACTTGAGCTGTTGTTGGCCATCATGCTGAGGATTACCGGTGCGCCACACATGTGTGTGACTTGGTGGCGGTTGATGGCGGAGAAGATGACACCTGCGTCGAATTTACGGAGGCAGATGTTGACGCCACCAACGGCAGCCATGCCCCAGGTGAAGCTCCAGCCGTTGCCGTGGAACATGGGGAGAGTCCACAGGTAAACTGGCTGTTTTGGGACAGACCAGTCGAGAAGGGAATCGACGCTAACAAGATACAGCCCCCGGTGGCAGTGGACAACACCCTTGGGAGCCGAGGTGGTGCCGGAGGTGTAGTTGAGGACCATCGGAGCCCATTCACTTGATGGACGGATCCATTCGAAATTCCGGTCGCCTTTTGTGATCAGGGTCTCGTACGTCAGCTGCTTCTGATTTACACCGCCACCACCACGTTCGCCTTCTTCGAGAATCGGCACGAGGAGAGGTGATCGGTCGCCGCGGCCTTCGATGAAGGAGAACGCCTGGCGGACGAGGCTCACGTACTCGTGATCGACGAAGACAACCTTGGCGCCAGCGTGGAGGAGGAGAACACCGAGAGTGCGCGCGTCGAGGCGGGTGTTGAGGGTATTGAGGATGGCACCTGTCATGGGAACCCCGAAGTGCATCTCGTACATTGCTGGGATGTTTGGCGCCACCACCGATACCTGGAAAGGTTGACATTTTGGTAAGCAAATGAAGCTTGTCATGGGGTGGGAATTGAATATCACAGGTTGCTAAGACTTACGACATCGCCGCGGCCGATGGAGAGGATGGAGGTGAGGGCGGAAGCGAGGCGGAGGCAACGGGAGTGGGTCTGAGACCACGTGTACGTGACGTTGTTGTACACGACGGAGGTGCAGTCGCCGTACACGGTGGCGGCGCGTTCAAGGAAGCTAACAGGGCTTAGTGCACTGTTGTTGGCAGCATGAGGTCCCAATTCCTCCATCTCTAGATCTCTTTCCGCCTCCCTCTCTCTCTCTCTCTCTCTCGCGCGCGCGCGCTAGCGCCTTTTGTATATGTTTGTGCGTTCGTGTGTGTCTCCTTGAACTTAGAGGTGGTATGCAGGCGTTGCAGCAGGACTGGAAGTCTGGAACTACATATATAGTGCAAGATTGGTTTGGTGGAGGGGAGGGATGTGGGTCCAAGGAATATATGGTGTAACCTACACACCATTTACCTACTCGTATGATATAAAAGTATATATGTTTGGTGGAACTTACTTAACAGCATTGTTCATGTATGTCATTTTCTTACGTTAATTCTTACATTAAGGTTTTTTTTATATCATTTGTGTAACCTGTTGTACCATTTGTTTTCTTTTTGGTATCATCCAACAAATGAAATTAATTATGTATGATTTCTTATAAGAATTGGTCAGCACAAACTATTTGTCCTTATATGTGTGCTTATGTTTTTTTTTTTTTTGAAAGAGACTAATCTAACTTCAAGTTTGTTTTTCTTACATATGTTGTAGACATGTAGTCTTGAATCTTATGCGTATTTCATGTATTTAATACATATATGTATTTGTGAAAAAGAAAATGAACTATCCACTCTTTAAACTGATCATCAATCCTAAACTTGTCAAACCATTTTACAACAAAAGTACGGTCTAGTAGTGAAGTCTTTTTATGATTATACGAGAGTTCGATTCGACTTCCACAAACATCATATATGTTACATTACTTGTAGTGATTTCTCATAATCAAGTGTTTAAATATAATATTTATCAATTAACGTTTAAAAAAAAAAAAAAACAAAAGAAGGTATCCACAAGTTCGACGTCCCAATGTTGGACCTCTTCTTCCGGCTTCAGTTTTCTCTACTTCACCAATATTATATAATATCCGATTACGTATATGTTAAACCACAAGTCGTCACAATTACTCCGCGTGGACGAGTTATCATGCCGATGGCATTCTTGCAGTTGCGGCAGCCTCAACAACTCCGTGTCGATTATTGCTTCAATTAATTGTGCACCTATGCCCAATTAATGGTTCTTGACTTGATGGATTGTTATTTTTCAACCAGCTACCACGATGTAGTTGACGGATGAAGAGTGTAATTTACACACTCTATCTCAGAATCTCACGGATGTTTTTCCCTTTAATCATGATGTATTGCTTTTACGGTGATTTTATCCACACTCTGTATAGTTGTGCTTATTCCCCTTATTTTGTCTCAAGATCCAACAAATTTGGAAATCTTTTTTTTAAGAGTTTATTGTGTTAAGCGTTTTTTTTATCCAATAAATGATCCTAAACAAGCTTAATAAGGTAACTTATTGAAAAAAGTTGGAGATAGTTTATTAGTGCATTTTGGTGATTTTTGAAACACTCATTGTTCTTAGTTTGTGGAAAAGTTTCTTTTTTTTAAATCTAGATTTTCCAACTCTACTCTTATAATTACTTATTATTTCAAAAAAAACCAACACAAAATTACAATCTATGCCATCTATACTATACCATTGTCTATATTATTCAACCACGAAAATGGTTTTTGCTTCTCCTCCTGCTTGTGGAACCAAAGCCAACACCGACGAAGGCGTTGCTATTGTCAGAACCCCTGTGCTCGCCAAATGATTAAATCCAGACCCTTCTCCATCGCTATCGCCTCAATCGAACCCATTGCCACCCACATATCTTACATACGCAAGCTGCTATTGTTGATTTTGTGAGTTTTATTGCTCATACCCACTAAACAATTCCTGTTCTCTCGTCGCATTCACCAACTGCATTGTCTCAAACAGTTGCTCTCGCGTCATCATATGAGGTTGTTGCGGCTGTAGTGTCGTGTTTGGCAAACCGTCGCCCATCAACAAAGGCATCATAGCGCCCAGTCCCATCGCCGCCCTATAGAAAGTAGGATGAATCAGTTGCTGAGACTGATGAGCCTGGTGGTAGTTCATGATGGTAGCTGAAGGTGCTTAGCTGAGGAATGGGGGCACTATAGTGGCGTTGCTGATGTAGCTTGCGAGTTCTTTCCTTGCCATGACAATATCTTCTTGGAGCTTGGACGTATTGAAAGTGGAAGAAGAGAAAAAGAGAAGAGAGAATCGGAAGAGGAGACACAAGGCGAGGGAGAAGAAACAAGAGAAACAGGAGGAGGCGAAAAAGAGGGAGAAGGGATGGGAGAAATTTCTCGAGAGTTTTGTATTTCACATGGAACAAGGCAGTACAATCCTTATATTTCTTATTAAGCGCTTTTACACTTCCAAATCAAATGGACTTCTCATCTTCATAAAAAAAAACTACAAATAGTCTAATTTAAGAAAAAGTCAATTTTTTTCAATAAATTACGTAAGAAAAAGTATTTTCAAACACAACCTTAATTTTTTCTATTACACGACAAATTCTATACACGTGGTCGGTAGTACATGTTCTTGGATTGGTCGGTATTCGATTAGTAGCCAGTTGTAGGGATGTATGGTGTTTCTTAACTTGTTTAGCTTTTTTTTGGTTAATCGGTAGTTGTGTTTCTTTCTATTACTTCAAAATATTACAGTCACCGTAAAGCAGTGTTTAAAGTCCACCTGAATATTACAAAAATAATGCCCTGTCACACAGCAGGTGACCAGAAGCCCAAAAAAATGTGATGTTCAATTGTTGAGAAGAATAAAGCCACCAACAAAGAAGGCTAGATGTTGACATCCCAAAAAATACTACTGTCTGTGAGAAGCGTGAACAGATTAACCAAAGGTTAAAAATGGCCTTGAATTGATGGAGTGCCAAGGTCCATCTCACAATCAGGAGCCAAAACCTGCTCCCCCTCTCTGCTCTGTTGGAAAGCAGATATTGCTAGTAAATTCTCAGCCCTTTCAAATCCTGGGGCATGCAGAGGTGTTGCAGGGTGCGGTTCAGCCACTGGATCAGCTAGAACCTCTCCAGAGCCTCCCAAATCATCACCTTCCAAGCAATCATATACCGCCAGCACCTTTTTGAACTTTGATAATGATAGATTGCGTGCTTTAAGGGCTGATTCAATGAATCTAGTGGTTTCAGTGCCTCCAGTAGAAGGGGAGGGCAAGGAGGGGATGCAAGGAGAGGGATCTTTCCTAGGAGAAGAGGGAGGAGATGAATAAAACCCAGAAGTCTTGTATAAGGGTTTTGTCTTTGGGCTGGTGGGGCGGGTCCATACATTTTTGCCCATCTTTTGATTTCTTTTGCCTCTTGTTCCTCTCCAACCTTTATTTGGTTTG
>JAMKQA010248497.1:0-21134 GCA_024699735.1 Posidonia australis
AACATTTTATCATTGTCATGCTATATTTCAAGTTGTACGAGGGTTTTATGGTTTTTTAATTGTTGTGGAGTCCAGTAGCTTTAGTAAATGTTTTTTTTCCCTGTGAGATGGATATACAAATGTTTTCTTTTTTTCTGTGACATGGATATACACTGCTTCATTGGTGTTTGGAGGACTACTAATGTAGAAATTTTCATGATTATGATGTTGTGATTCGAGTTGTTTGTGCTTGTGGATTTACTTGGATTCCTTAGTTCTTGCTGATTTGGAAAATCTTAATGGTCCTACCATATCTAATCCGTATGCACTCCTAGGACATATGGTTTAGTTTGGTTCCACAAATCAAACCATGTTAATCATTGAACTAAACTGAACCATTTAATTATTGAAACTAATGTGAACTAAACCATTAAGTTTTTGGTTTGGTTTGGTTAGGTTCATAGTTTGTTGTTTATTTTTTCACTTATGATCTATTAATTCAAATCTACAGTCCGCAGTTTTCAAAGGTGGCAGTTTTCAAAGTCATACGCCAAAGTATTTTTAGATGCATATAAATACATGTTTTGGCAGCCAAATGACACTTTCTTTCTAAACAATTATGACAACGTGCATACAGGTGAACTAGAGGTAAGAGAACAGCTTATTCAGCTCCTTTTGAAGCATTAGAACCCAAATTTTTAGCAAGTGGCAACCAGCAAGTCCTTTGACAACAAGAAGGTTAGTCCCAAAATGAATAAAAGATTTGCTCTCTTATAGTTTTCTCATGATGAATATATCTATCTCTATTTTTGTTGCTGTTCTTGAATACAAAATTTGTCCAACAAGATGAGGGGTGTCATGATTATTGATGAAGAGTTAACAAGGTCAACCCCTTTTCCCAGTTTACATTGAGGGGTGTCATAATTGCCATCCAATTTACCTCATTCCTATTTCAACATGTCAATATGCTACCTTGGAAATTATTCCATGTGGTTTGAGAAATTGTTTGCTACCTTTAGATGTTTGTTGTTAGATTCTTCTGGAAATTGTTTGCAAATGATTGCAGGAGCATATAAGATCTTTCATTTGTGCCTAGTTCAATTTCGGTCTTGGACATGTTTATGCAGAATAGACTTGTGAATACTTATTACTATCAAAGGTCAATATAGCTTCCTTTAATGACATCTTTTCATTATGCCTATTATTCTGTGCTCATAAATGTTCCATATGTGACAGAAAACTCTTGTGTGCACAACTGTATGAGCATAGTTTTGATGTTGTTTAATTCCTTGAATGTTCATGTAATGTTTTTCTTTGAAAGGAAAATTAATTTCGTGTTCTAATAAGTTGTGGTGAAATAGCAATTGTGATTAGGAAAAGAAAAACATTACGATTTTGAAACTTGATTAACTTTTTCAATAGGGCTTGAAATTTGGTTACCGATAAAATCAAACCTCCAATGAACACCATTCCTTGAAAATTATTCCATGTTGTTTGGGAAATTGTTTTCTACCTTGAGAAATCAGATGTTAGATACTTTTGGAAATTATTTGCAAATGGTTGTAGGAGCATATAAGATCTTTCATATTTGCCCAGTTCAATTTCAGTTTTCAACATGTTTTCGTGGAATAGACTAGTGAATACTTTTGGACTGTCAAAAGGTCAATATGGCTTCCTTTAATGACGTCTCTTCTTTATGCCTAGTATTCTGTGCTCATACGTGTTCCTTATGTGACAGAAAACTCTAGTGTGCACATGTTTATGAGCATAATTTTGGTGTTGTTTATTTCCTTGAATGTTCATGTAATGTTTTTCTTTGAAAGGAAACTTAATTTTGTGTTTTTCTATTAAGTTGTGGAAATAGACAAGAAGGCAACACTAAAAAGAAAAAGATATAATGTAATCTAGCGTTTCAATGGAAAACAATCATGGTTTTGAGATACTGAAGTTTCTGTGGGAGTTGCTGTTGTGCTCCCTAGAGATCTCGAGTTACCAAGATCAAGGAATGTGCAGCATATTATTCTCAATTCTTGTAATGGTTATCCTTGAATCATAATTGCCATCCAGTTCCTCGTGTTTTCCCATGATCAGTCTGTATTTCGTCCAGTCATTTAACATTTTAGCTTCTTCTTTTTTTTATTGCTGGAGTTCAGAATCAAATCTATGCTCTTCAGATTTGAGAATCATGCATGTACGTGTGAATGCAGGACCCAGGATTACTATACCAAGGAGTCTCAGGTGGGCTTCCTGTGGAGCTGTATCTACGAGCTCAACTTCAGCTCTTCTGGTTCGGTTATTCAGTCCCGAGTGTGAGCCACAGAACATGGCTGCATATGACAAACCAAAATGAAGCATTGTGTATTTGTTTGGTGTGGACCTGATGATTTCATTAGGACAAAGTTTTATCGGCCTATATTTTCTTGTATTTCTTGTAATTCTATAAGTGATTAAAAGTTAATCGTGGAGTTGCATGGTTTTTCTTGTCTATGCATGTTATGTGCATTGCTTGACTTATTGGCTTCAATTAGCATTGATTGTAGTTTGTAGTGAGATGATTCTTGTATAATATTTTTTTACCAAGGTGACATCTACTGTTAAGATTATTGGTGCTTCAAGAATTGATGAGTTAGATAATGTTTAATCTATTGAATTTGCTTGATTGTTGGATAAGGATGAGATTAAGATTAGTAGAAAGTTTAACCAAATGATAAATTTACAATAAGTTGTAAATACTTGATAGAGTATTTACTTGAAAGTTATATGTAGTGTGATGGACATGTTTGTTGGTACATGCTTGGTTTTAAAAATAATAATCAATGAATGTAGCATTGTGTAAAAAGGTTGATGCCTAATGTAGATGTAGTTTTTGATGTAATAATATATTTTAAATTCATTCTTATATTGCATTTTATGAAAGAAATGTTGTCAATTATTGATGATCTTTGTCAAGCATTTCAAAGAAATCCTAAAACATTTTAAATTCTATGAGTTTAGTATTTTAAAGTTGAGAGAATATGATTGGGATTCATTGTTTGATGGTGTAAAATTGTTTTGTTAAAAACATGATGTAGTGATTCTTGATTTGCACATTCGATTTACCATAAGATGTGGTTGACCTCATCATTGTAAGACATGGTTGACCTCATCGTTAAAATAACTCTATCACAATGGAGTATTATTATCCTATCACAATGGAGTATTATTATCGTGTAAATATCTTTATTATTACAATGGATTCTATGTTATGAGAGTTAAATAATAGATTTCTTAAAAATTCAATAGAAGTTCTTACTCTAAATGCTTCTTTTGATCCTAAGGATTATTTTGAATCATTTAAAATTGATGATATTTATAACTAGACATTGAAATTTTATCCTTAAGACTTCACACATCAAAAAATATGACACTTGAGTTATCAATTATGTCATTATAAGTAGAATATATTTTATGATTCTCATTTTGAAAAATTAATAACACTTTATCAACTTTGTCGAGCATTGGTGGAAACCAAGAATTCAAATATAAATCCTTTTGTAGATAGATTGGCCCATTTGTATTAACTCCGCCAAAATATTTAGTTGTTTATATTCAAAAAGAAATTGTCAAGAACGTTATTACTGCTACATTGATTGAATATTTCATTGATATGACTGAGTGAAGGGTTCAACTTCGATGATGACCTAAGTTAGTTTAGATTTATAGTTTTTTTCTCTTAATTATCCATGTTTCTAACATATATATATACCATTGGATTTTTTTTTTTGCAAAGCAAAAGGGAGGCAAGACGCCCTCGGATTTTGTGTATATATATAAACAATATTATACAGAGTACACCTCACATCTGAGTCAAGGAGGAAACAAAGTACATGGTCCAAAAGTGGACTAACACAAACCCAGCAGACCACAAAAACATTAGTTATATAGTAAGCAAAGGGGACCTCCAGTAGTTGTTAGGATACTAATGATACTGAGCCAATAACATTGCCCGAATAACATCCCACAACTGGTCTGCACGTCGCGGAACATGGTCCACCTGGAAAATCCTGGCATTCCTCTCCCGCCAAAGGTAGTAGACAGAAGTAGCAACAAAGGCACAAGCTTTCTGCCTATGAGATTTAGTAGGTAACTGGGAGCAATAGTGTAACACTTCTGGCACCGTTCCCCGATTATTGACTAAGTAATCAGGCGCACCATTAGTGAACACACGAGTAGCATACGGGCACCGCTAGAAAAGATGTTGCCGATCCTCATAAGCATTCGAACAAAGCACGCACCTAAAGGTAATAGGGAGGCCCAACCGACGCAGCCTATGCTGAGTTTCAAGCCGCTCACGCAAAACCAGCCAAAGTATAAAGGCATAACGAGGTACATGCCCTTTGAACCAAACTAGAGGCACCCAGGAAACTTCAGTACCCACCATTCTGATAGAGTGATAGGTTGATTCAAAAGTGAATCCATCAGCCACCAGAGGCATCCACTGCACTGGCTCCCTTGATACCAGTGGACTCATAAGTGGTCGCACACTGAGAATACCTCTCCAAAACCATGAGGGCCAACGAGCCACTGGGACATGCCAAATGAAATGTGCCTTGAGATATTTCTCCCGAATCCATTTAACCCATAGTGCATCCTGCCCAGATACAAGATGCTAGAAACATTTCATAAGACCAACCTTATTAATGTCTGGAATTGTCCTTAACCCAAGGCCTCCTTCAACACGTGGTGAGCAGCAAGAGGACCACGCCACAGATGGTGCACAACCCTCCTTCCAGAGAAAGCTACCAAGCAGTCACTCGATCTCCATCAGTACAACTTGTGGTAAGCGAAAGATGGCTGTCTAATATTGGACAGTCGAACATAAGACGGACTGAATCTGAGTGCGACGCTCAGCAAGTGCCAAGAATCTCCCCTTCCAGCCCGTAAGCTTTGCCCGCAACTTGGCCAATAGTGGCTCACATTGCACCTTGGTCAATTTCTTGGAGATAAGGGGAAGGCCCAGGTAAGTGAGGGGTAGCGTACCTTCAGGGACACCGAGAGCATGGACAACAGGCGTACGATCAATGATCGTGCCACCAAAGACCACCGCACTTTTATTGTGGTTAACCCGCAACCCCGACACGCGAGTAAAGTTATCAACCACTGCACGAAAACATCGAGCATTGCCAGGCGAGGCTTCCCCACACAACATAAGATCATCAGCAAACATAATATGCGAGACTTTACAAGTTCCACGTCTGATACGAAGCGGCGAGACAAAGCCCGTTACTGCAGCTCTCTCCATCATCCGAGAGAAAGCCTGCATGGCTAGTACGAACAGAAATGTGCGCAGAAAATGGCCGTCGGCCCGTGGGCCCGGCCCAGACTGGCCCGGATGCGGGCCATGGGTCGGATGGGTCGTGCCGGGCCCATGGTCTGTTGCGGCCGGCCCGGGCCCGGGCAGGCCGGCTATTTCGTGGGCCGGTCAGTCGGCCCGGCCCGGCCCGTTTTCCATGTCTAACCATGCGGCACCACTTAAGAGAAAACCCCATTTGTTGGAGCACAGCCAACAGAAAGCTCCAATCAACACGATCATATGCCTTAGCCAAGTCCACCTTGCATAAGAACTTAGGGTGCCACTGTGGAGTATGAAACCAACCAACCAGCTCATGTGCCATAATTAGGGCACCAGTGATAGCACATCCGGGCACAAAGGCCAACTGTGCATTACTCACGAGACGGGGCAGGAGCAACTTAAGTCTCTCCGCAAGAAGCTTAGACATGATACGGTAGAGAACATTGCAAAGGGAAATGGGTCGGTAGTCAGAGAAACTACCTGGCACTGGTGACTTGGGTATGAGTTTGATGGCAGTATGGTTGACTGCCCGCAAAAGCCTCCCTGAACGCACGAAGTGGTTGACTGCCATAAGCAGGTCCCCCTTAATAATCCCCCATGCAGCCCGAAAGAAGCCAAGATTGAACCCATCCGGACCGAGGGCTTTATCAACATCCATACTCCAAACAATGCGCCGGAGCTCATTCTCAGTGGTTGGTGCGATTAGTGCCGCATTCTCAGCCGGAGTGACCACCTCCTGGAACAAGTTTGGGGGTAGCGCCTCACATGAATACCCCGTATTCAGTAGTGCCTTATAAAAGTCATGCGCATCAGCAGGCAACTTGTCCTGACTAATAACAAGCCCCATCTCATCCCTTATGTTCCATACCTCATTCCGAGCATGCCGAATCACCAAAGCACGGTGGAAGAAAGCCGTGTTGGAGTCCCCTGCTCGGAGCCACAAGGCGCGACTTTGCTGCCGCAAGACCTTTTCCTCATGATCAAGGGCTACGCGCAAGTCCCCCCATAGTTGTGCATCATTCTGCATTAATAGCGAGGTGTCCTCCCTGGATGCCTCTGCAACATCCAACACCTCAGTCAACTCCTCAATCTTACGCCGAATGTTACCCACCTCTCGGGTAGCATTGCCGAAGGTGTCCTTAACCCGCCGGGCAAGTCGCGCACGGGTAAGGGCCAATTTCTTAACAAAACGATACACAGGAATCCTAGAGACCCGAGTGGCCCAACAAGAACTCACCACATCCTTGAAAGACGGATGGTCTGCCCAATGGTTATAGAACTTAAAAGATTTGGGAGGTCTCAATGAACCCTTCCCAAGCGAAAGCTCCAATGGCGCATGATCACATGCTTCATGGTCCGTGACATAGCCGCAACTATCCGGAAAGGCCAACAGCCAGTCCGCAGAAACAAAACACCAGTCCAGTCGAGACTGGACCGTGGTGGGTCCCCATTTCCCCTACCAAGTGAATAGGTTACCTGTCATTGGTAACTCTAAAAGTCATTCATCGTCCAACCAGTCGTTGAACTGAATCATAGCTGTGGCAACAGGCGACGCATGACCAGTGTGTTCCTCCGGGCGACGAACACAATTGAAATCACCACACAAAAGCCATGGTTTATCCCCGCCCTTGCGAAGTGCCTCCCACAAAGGTCCACGTTCAGTGGGCCGATTAAATGCATAGACAACAGTAAATTCGAAACCCTGGCCGCTACACTCCCCATCAAAGAGAAGCGCTTGAGCCATAGTACA
The DNA here is from genome assembly GCA_024699735.1 of Posidonia australis. Lineage (NCBI taxonomy): Eukaryota > Viridiplantae > Streptophyta > Magnoliopsida > Alismatales > Posidoniaceae > Posidonia > Posidonia australis. The sequence goes on from JAMKQA010248497.1 coordinate 7,062, forward strand.
CGTGACAGTGAGCGTCACAGAGCAAGACTGCCACAATACAAGAACCCAACCACCAGGAGCCGCACAAAGGTTGTGCGAAAAGGATGCCCCGGGCCAAACTGCCCTAACAAAGTCCTGATTACGGTCCTCAGTCTTGATTTTGTGTTCAAGGATGCGCACAATATCAAAGTGTCCGACCTCTATTTTCTTGGAGAGCATGACTCGTCGACCACACGAATTCGCTCCCCTAATATTCCATGAAAGGATCTTCATGTGCCCGGGAGGTTCGACGGATCACCCATGCAGTCCGCACTCCTCTGCCCCACATTGTTTCGACCACGGAGAACAGCATCACGGTATCCTCCAACCACTGGCCAAGAGGCAGTGGTAAGATCCCCCTTTGGCTGCTTCTCCTGTCCACGGTCCTTCGTGCAAGCATTACTTGGATCCTCCTTTTTCTTGTGCTTTCTCTTCTTTGCCTTCTTTGTAATAAACTCCGACTGTGAAGAGGCACCCTCTGGGACAGTGACTACCGGACGGGACACTTGGGCTGGTGCATTGGAAACGGGCGCTGCAACAGGCGCCACCAGAGGAGCAGCCACCTGCTCCACCATCTTTCCTTTAGACTGGGCATCCATCTGCACACCGCCTCTCTGTGGTACCCGAGGTCGCACAGTGCAACCCTTATCATCATGCGCAAATGTGGAGCAGTGCCGGCATGGCGTCGGACGCCACTCGTAGTCCAGCCTGATTTCCTCAAGATTCCCAGTATCTCTATCATACATGGGAATATGGGACGGAAAGTCGAAGTCCAAATCTACTTCAACACAGATACGGGCATAATCGATGTGAAGAGCATCCATAGTGTTCCCATCCATCCTGAGGGGCATTCCCAAGTAACTTCCAATCTTACTCAGCATCCATGAAGACCAACAGTAGAGTGGTAAGCCAGGAAGGCGTACCCAGATAGGTACCTTTTGAAGCTTGCCTACCTCGAACTTAGAAGCCACACTCCATTTGCGCAAAATGAGTGGCCTTCCCACGACAAACCAAGGGCCACCCTCCAGAACTTTCTCCACATCAGCGGGGTTAGAAAACTGGAAGAGAAAGTAGCCATTGCCCCGAGGCTTCACATCAACCGTGCCAGATAACCCCCACAACCAGCGTAGGTAACCAGGCAACCCCCGTCCCACTGGATTTGCACCAATGACAAATCCCATGACAACATTGTCCCATTGTGCCAAGGCATCCTTGACATCATCACGAGCAAAGTCTACCACCTTCATGCCTTCCACTCGAGCATTCTGGCAGTGTTGTAGAGCTTTGTCACTGCATTCCGGGCCACCCTTCCCGGTGAGCAGATCCGCCCATCGAGTAGTAGGGTTACGAGGCCCAGGCCTCCGTGAAACGAAACGAGAAGGTCGGCGATGGGTAGATCTCCCAGCACCACGCCTGCCACGGCCCCCACGATTAGCAAAGCCAGGGAATCCAGAGGAATCCCCCCTCAGATTTTTACAACCCCCCCCCCCCCCCCGAGCATCCCCAGAAAGATGGGAAGAAACAAGCTTACCGTTCCTGGAGGAGCAGGAGCACCGGAGTTAAGACCCACAGGCTCATCATCCTGTTCATCACCATCTTCCTCAGAGGGAAGTCCTTCACTAATATCCTCAGATCCCACGGAAGAATCTTCCTCAGAATCGCCTTCAGAGTCCTCAGACGAACCAAAGTCTTCAGACCTAGAGGATGAATTAAAAGTCAAATGCACATTTGAATTTCCATTATTCCGTCCCCCTGAATCATGGTCAGTGCCTAGCCTGACAACTTGCCTGGTAGCTGGAGCAGAAGATTGACTAGACGTACCACTAGAAGCAGCTTTACCTCCCACGTGCTTGTCAGACGGATCTGACAACAGCCCACTGGCGGCAACAGGTCCCGTCGCTGAAGTAGAGTGCCCAGCTTTTCCTCCCACGTGCTTGTCAAACGAATCTGACAACGGCCCACTGGCGGCAACAGGACCCGCCACTGAAGCAGAGTGCCCAGCTTTTCCTTTTTTACCGCCAGACTTAAATTTTGAATTCCCGCTCGTGGCCTCTGCAAGTTTGTTGTCTTGCGACAAAAGATTTTCCCGCTTACCGCCTGATTTCAAATTTGAAATCGCGCTAGAGTCGCCCACAAGGTTGTCGTGTAGTGGCATTTGAAATTCCCACTCACGTGCCAATTCAACATCTGCAGGCAGCACCTGCAAAAGCTGACAATCTCGTACAGGACTACTGACAGCAAACCTAATGCGTAGTACATGACGGGACCCTTTGCCACCAGCTAGGTCTGAATCAGATAGTACAGACCCAACGCCACTCACCTGCTTGCCACCCTTTACGGACTTAACCCCTTTCTTCCCCATGTCCGGCAACTCGCTGAAGAAGCTCCGACCAGTCGGACTCCGGCATCCGGCAACAGCTCACGAGCTAGGAAATACTGCCAGAATAGGATGACGGCCCTAGCACCAGTCACAGGCCTCCGAGCAACAGCGTTTCCGACGAAGCACCAGGCCCCACAGAGAACGCACGTCCCAACCGGAAACAGGAGGACCCAAGCACACCCAATGGAAACTCACTTGGGGCCAAACCCACGGAATCGCCCCGCAATCGTCCAAAGAATCGCCAGAGATTCTCTCTCTAACTTCTCTCTAGACGCACGGAAATGAATCACCTACCATTGGATATTTTATCAAAGACTAAATTTTCTTTTTGAATTGAGTGGGAAAAAAACTTTTTGAGTTTGTTTTTGTAAACATCCATGCTTTGTAACAATTGGATATATTTTTTGGTATTTCATAAATACTAGAATTATCTTTGGGGACTTTTTTTTGTAACTATACATGTCTTATTGAATATATTTTTGGGTATTTTGTAGAAAAAGATAAAGAATGGTACATGTTGTTTCTAAAAATCATTCATATTTTTTAAATAATTGTTTATTATATTTAGCAAATATATATGATGCAAAGTACCACCTCTCTTTGTTTAATTTCTAACTCCACCGCTATTTGTATGGTTAGGTTAAAGGAAATAAAACAAATAGAAAAATGGGGTTATAGCACCCTCATTTTTTTGAATAAAAATTGAAATTAAACTATACCATAATTTAATTTGATTCATGTTCTACAATTTACTTTAATTTCATGAATTTTAGAGCTTCACTTAGTTTTTATTAGGATGTTATTTGAATAACTGAAATTTACTAGAATTTTACTAAAACCTGGATCATTAAGACAAAAGGGTTATACTACATGAATGTTTAAAACTATATTTTGTAGTATCAGTAGGATGAATATTTTTTGTTTGTAAGTTCAAGAATGTTAAAAAATAAAAAACTATTGGCTACAACATGTAGGTCGTAGCCGCATCATCCCCGAAACGAAAAGCTATACCCACATATTTTCTTTATGTCCTTCGTCTCTTGGGGAAAGTGGAGAAAGAAATTGATCGATTACATAGAAAATATTTATGGTCAGCAGCTGACCCACTACATATAGGATACCAATTAGTAGCCTAGAAGAAAATCTGTAGGGCAAAAACTCAAGGAGATTGGAGTGTCATAAACATTCGAAACTTTGATACAGTCTTGACAAGTAAACTCTTATGACAACTACTCTCTTGTAATATCAGTAAAAATGGACTGAACTTGTTAGGTCTAGATATTTTTCTCGTAACAATTTGGGTATACTTATCAATTCTTCTGCCAATGGTTCGCCTCTTTGGAGGGAACTTAGGAGTTATTTCCCTATTATGAGAGCATTCTTTAAGTCCTTGGTAAATAATGAGAGTGACACTCTCTGTTGGGATAGTTAATTATCTGAATGGTAATAATGAGAGCATTCTTTGATACCAGGTGGTGGTGGCGGCTTTATGGTTAGTTAATTATCTGAATGGTAATATGATATAACCAATTTCAAAAAAGTAATTCATTTATTTACCAAACCTGAACGTAAAATTAATTCATCCGGCCGTCTCAAAGGCGCTTCAGAGAATAGGACAAACACCAGCCACAGGATAAAAGGCACACGGTGGTTGTGTTCCACATCCCTCCTCAATCCTCTTCTTCCATCCCCGCCGGCTCCAGCTTCGCAGCACGAGGCCCCAATCTCGTCCTCCCACGGTGTTCTCTCATCACTCCGGAAGGTGATCCATATCCTCTCTCTCTCTCTCTCGTATCTTCTTCTTGTTCTGTCGTGTTCGCCCTTCCTTCTACGGTCTCTCTAGCGCAGAATTGCTCGTCATGATTTGTTCTTTCGATTGCAATGTTGATTTGTTTTGAAATGGACATACTTGTAGCTGTATATGATCACAAATGTTCACCATATGTATAGATTCAAACATTTACGGGCATTTAGTGTGTTGTTATCTTATTTCTGGATTATTATTGCTTTTTTTCTGCATTTTATTGCTTCAGAAGCTCCGTAAGTTGCTTCAGGGGTCTGGAGACTCTTGGCTTTCCTTTCTTTCGCTTCGCCTGTGATCCATTAGTACAGTCATGGACTCCCCGTGTCTGGAAATCTTAGGTACTTTCTGGTTCCTGGGATTGTTGATTTACATGTTTGTAATCATAGTAATCACCACCGCCCTTGAGTGTTACTGAATATGAACTGTGTTCCTGCAGGTCGAGAGCCCGATGGTTTCTTTGCCTGGAAGGGGCCCCCATTTGTCAATGGCTCGCCACATATTAAGCTTGAAAAAATTCCCTGCACTGCCACAAAATTCAGTGAGAATGGGTCTAGACTCATGGTGACGAAAAGCAATTCTAGTGTCAGCGTCTATGACTGTTCCAATTTTGCAGAGATTAGATCCTTTGAGATTCCATCTCTTCTTGTGGCCGCCATTTCTCCATGTGGAACCTATCTTCAGACGTTTCAGAAATCAACTACGCCGCAGGATAAGAATGTGTCTATCTGGAAAATTGATACTGGTGCTGTTGTTTATCAACACTTTCAGAAGAACATGTCTAAGACAACGTGGTTTGTGTTGACACATTTATGCTTGACAAGGTCCTATGCTTCTGTTGTATGTATATGAAGTTGTTAATTTTTTTTGTTAGTTAGGCCTGCTGTTCAATTTTCCTCCGATGAATCTGTTGCATGCCGGATGGCAACAAATGAAATACATTTTTTTGATGCTGGTGACTTCTTGAGAGGAATTCTTCATAGACTGAGGATACCTGGTGTCGCTGCAATAGAGCTCTCTAGGGATCCTGGGTCACATGTTTCAGTATTTGTCGCTGAATCCAAGGTTGGTTAGCCCACTTTTAAAGAATCATCTGTGTGAATTAATTTTGTGGCCTTTGTCAATCTATTTGAGGTGATGAGTGGTACCAGCTTGGCTCCAACTTGTTTTAGGACATGTCATCTCCTACTTTGTCAAGGATTTTGCCTTCATTCTTTGTAATTTGTGGATTTCCGTGGACCTAGTATTAACTGACAATGGACCTGTTTTTAAAGATACAAACTATTTAAAAAGGCACAGGTTTTAAGTTGTATACTTTACGGTGGCCATTTTCTAACCTCGATTATCACCTTGCTCAGGGTATCCCAGCCAGTGTTCAAATTTTTTCTTGCAATAAGGATGCACAGGGCCAGGCTATTGCACGCCGGAGTTTTTTCCGGTGCTCCACGGTGCAATTGCAGTGGAACCATGGCTCCACGGGGCTATTAGTTGTGGCTCAGTCTGATGTTGACAAAACTAACCAGAGCTACTATGGTGAATCCAAACTGAGCTACCTGACAACCGATGGCCTTCATGAAGGGCTTGTACCTTTACGTATGTTTCTGGTTTAATTTTATTGAGAGGCATAACATGCAATGCATGCTTGTAAATTTTACTAAATTTAGAAATGGATGACAGGGAAAGAAGGGCCCATCCATGATGTTCAATGGTCTTTTTCAGGTTCTGAATTTGCTGTTGTTTATGGATGTAAGCTAACTTCTATGATCCTATATTCTCGTAATTTACTTTCCCTGGTTTACTCATTAATTTATATTATATTTTGTTGATTTCATGTGGTTGTTCCTTGAATCACATTAGTCATGCCTGCAAAAGTGACCATATTCAACAAGAAATGTGATCCACTACTAGAGCTTGGGACTGGTCCCTACAATACAATAAGATGGAACCCAAAAGGAAGATGTATCCTTATGCCATGATATGTGTAGTCCTTGATGACAATTGACTATTCAGATATGTGGTCTTGTATAAGCTTTTCCATCTTACTTGAACCAGCCTTAACTCAATTTAAACAGGTTTATGTTTGGCTGGCTTTGGTAATCTGCCAGGTGACATGGTATGTTTATGAACTCTCATTATTTATAACTGTTCCTGATGTTATATTTGATAACACATGGCGTGCATTATTGTTTACAAGGAAGTTATCAATATTCATTGTCCTCATTTAAAGAGATTTCTATAGCTTTGTCGTGTTGATTAACTTCTTGGTATTTGTCTATTTGTATGTAAAGTTGCTCAGTAATTAAAGATACTTTTGCAAATAACTGACAAAGCAATGCATGACAGAGCTAAAAAATTGCTCATCATTTCTGTGATTTGATGGTCTGAAAATCATACTAGGACAGAACTAATGAAATGCCAATGATTTCCTATGGTTTGATGGTAAAATTATGTAAGCATATTAGCCAATTATCTATCTTGAGGTTTTGTCATGACTTCCAATTTTTTTAACGTACAGCAGTACATCATATGTTTCTTTTGAACAATATTTACTTTCATATGATGCGTGACCTTTCAACCTTTTGCTGTTTTACATCTCCACATTCACCACTCCATCTGAGTTTTGACCGATTACTCTCTTTCCTGGAGGAAACAACTACTTTGCCATAATTTGCTTTTAGTTTATTCATGCAGGATCATTTATTTAACAGCTTTCTTACTGGTAATTGGCTATTTTTCCTTTTTGTATTAGGCATTCTGGGATCATTCTGAGAAGAAATTGCTAGGTACCACCAAGGCTGAATGTTCTGTAACAAGTGAATGGTCTCCAGATGGTTGCTATTTTATGACAGCCACGACAGCTCCTAGGCTACAAATAGATAATGGGTATGTTTCAGATTTTACATAATCCTTTTTGCCTTTTTCAATTTGATGTTCGTAATGAACTAACATGCTTCTGATTTTATTTGTTGAAAGGATAAAAATTTTCCATCACAATGGAACTTTGTATTTTAAGAAAATGTTTGATAAGCTATATCAGGTTTGTTGTTGTAGCTGTTACTTAAACATGAATGTATGATTTTATTTGGCTCAAAACTGTATACTTTCTTATCTTCGTTGGATTATTGATGCAGGCTGAATGGAAACCAGTAGCCCCTGAAAGGTTTGGTGATATTACCGACCTTATAAATTCCGTTGACATGTTGAAAATTGACGACAGCAAAAAGCAAGGTGGGAATCCAGAATATTGAAAAATATAACTTTTGGCGATTGCTTTTACCTAATTTATGTCAGTACCTATTATTTCAGCATCAGATAAAAAGGGTTCTGGAACCTCCACAAAGACTGGATCAGTGCCAGTGCAGAAACCTGCCGCTTATCGTCCACCTCATTCTAAACAAGCTGCTGCAGTACAGGCAGAGGTATGCTTTTGTTTACTTTTCATTTTACTTCCATGTGTCTTACAATGGAATTGTTTGTGTGTTCTATTCTCGGTTTTTCATGCATTTTTTTCACTGGCTGTAAGGGTAGTTTTCTCTTAGAAAGATCACCGAATTTCTTCCAGTCTTTTTTTCTTGATCACCAATTGCAATTGCGTCTCTCTATCCGTTCTTTTCTTTCTTGTACCATCTGTTGAACTAATGCCTTTATACTTGATTGTGACAGCTTTTTGGCAGGACTGCATCTTCAGAGTAAGTGCATTCTGCTAGACCTATCTTTTTATAGATTTTTGCCATATTTAGTCAATTAATTATTTTGCATCATGGGTCAGTCCTTGCACTGTCTTGTCTATGGTAGTGGTAAATGAGGAATGTGCATTGTGAAATGATATGGGGCGCATCAAAATTGTCATTTGAACTAAAAAGGATAAAAGGAATCAGAATTAGGTTTTTGTACTACAGAAAAATGGGACAAGAGCCTGACGGAAGCTGCAAATAAGTTTCAAAAGTTTTAAAGAGTTTAGTTCTTGTCTGGGCCATATGCATAACCAATAAGCTACTGGCATGGATCACCCATATGAGCTCACACCAGCTTTCATCGATCCTAAACAGTTTGTTCTTTTCAATTCAGGGAAATGAGCAAGAGTGCTTTGAGAAACAAGAAGCGTCGTGAGAAACAAAAGGAGAAGAAGGCTGCAGAAGCAACTTCTGCCACAAATGGTTCCTGATAAAGTGCCCAATATTGCTTAAGAGTTTTCAGTAGTTGTTAGTTGAATTTTGGTCTGTAGGTTATCATATCACATTTCTTTTTTGTTGATTAATTATCTTATATATGCTATAAGCTAATGTAAAAGGGACAACATATTTAATCGTGTACAAGTTCCTGTACTGTTTTATAAGAGTCATTTTTTTCATTACGAAGAGGGAAGTAAGAATTCTTCATAGCATCTATTTGGAAACCATTGAAGTTCGACAGCAGTTTGGTTTAATGAAATTGGAAACTGCATCTTTTCATGTAATAGACTGTTTGAATGTTAAAAATCGGAAAACATTATGCCTGTGAATCCTAGTCGGTGTCTGTTTTGGCATTGCTGTGACTTGTAGGTATAGCCAAGTCTTCTAACTAGATTATCGAAAACTCCTGTTTCAGCTCTGATTTCAACGAAGCACTTAGCAGGTTACGAGCTTCTTCTGTCCAATTCTCCAACCTTTTCGAAGTACTTGTTGCATTTACGCTTGTCAGCAATGATGATTTGATCTTTTATTGTGCTAAATACCAGTGCCAATTCTCTTGCTAATTTCACTACGCATCCCAGCCAGACTTGCCATATTTATGTTGGAGAACAGAGGCAGTGGACCATGAGTTTCTTCTACTTATATAAACACACAACAGGAAGGTACAAAAAGGTAAGGTTTCCAAGGGATGTGGTCTCAAAAACTTTGGATGGAAGATGAAGCAAGGAGAGATTTTGTTACAATATGAAAAGACCCATCAGTCTATGGATATGGTCGGGACCATGTACTTAATTTGGCAAAAATAGGGTTAAGTGTTACCTACAACCAAAAGTGGAGGTGTTATAATTATCAGATTATACAGAAAATTTAATTACACATGTTATACAACAATGATGATTTAAATTTTAAGGTTAAATTTTATTAAAAAACGTTGGAAAAAAGACCTACACACTTGGCTCTTGTAATTTAGCACATACAGAGGCGCGTTTGGTTAATCTAACGTTTTGACAAATTGTAGATGAAAAATATTTCAAAAAGAAACTAATTTTAGAATAAAAATACATAAAAGATGGCTTATCTAATGAGGTTAAAACTTAAATTGACAAATTGAAATTTTTGGTTATGGTATTCGATCAGGCACAAGCTCAAACGCCTAATGCATCGAACAGTCCTTGCACCTGCAAATACTGCATTATTAGTAGAAAGATGTCAAAAGTGAACACCTCATTTTGCATAATAAAACCCATGACACTTCGGAATCCGGATCATTAGAAACCCATACGGTCGCTTGGTGAAACCCATGACACAAAATCACCTCTTCCTCTTTGTTTTATGTTGCCAATTTTTTTTGCCTTTGTTAATGGATCTTCAAAAGGTCCTTTTGGTACCTCTAATTGTCTCAAACAAAGAGATTCTTTGTCACTCCTTTTAAATATTATTGTCATTCATATTGTTAATGGAATACTTTGTCTTGAAAAAGAAAATAATCTGATTAATGGGATTAACTTTCCGAAATTGGAGTATTAAATATTCAATATGTAGATGACACTTTTATTTTCTCATCTCTATTCGATGAGTGATTTATTAACTTAAAGAGAATGTTTGTTGCTTTCAAGCTTGTTCTAGTTTAAAAACAAACTTCCATAAATTTTCTATTACTGGAATTGAGATTTCTAAAGTACTAATTGAACATTATAGTTCTATTTTAAGGTATATTTAGACTCCTCTTCCCATATTCTATCTTGGGTTGTATCTTAATTTCAAAAAGACCTCCCATAATGAATGGCCAATAGTGCTGGACAAACTCAATGCTAGATTAGACTGTTAGAAAATTAGATAGCTCTCTCTAGACAATTGTCTCACATTAATCAACTTGTTATTACCCGTCATCCTAACCTACTATCTATTTGTGCTTCACCTTTCATTTAAGACTCAAAGAGAAATTGATAGAATTCGTTGACGTTCTCTTTGGATCTCAAACTCATTTGGGTACAAGGGTTATTATCTTATCAAATGGCAAAGTATTTGAAAGACAAGCAACAAGATAGCCTTAAAATTATTAGCATTTGAAATTTTAATATTATATTGAAGTGCAAACTTGTGATGCCCCCAATTTCTATAATAATTTAAAATAATTTAAATTATAGGAAATTAAAAGATAAATAGAAATATCAACTATCAGGAACCTGTGTGTGCAACTACGAGACTCCAGACTATATGCACTATGCTAAAACTCATCTGTATGTTTGCACTTGCAACCCAAAACCACAAAGAAAACGTAAGTGACAAAAGTTACTCAACACGCACCTCACGAAATCGATGGAAAATAAAAATATAATTAATTTCCTTTAAAAATCATTTCACAAATCATTTTCTCTAAAATTTCACAAACTCAGCCCACAAGGTCGAAACCACAGCAAACGTGCACCACACCGGCTAAAAAAGTAGGCAGAGCTCTACTAGTCCGAAACTACAAATAAGGTCCTCAATGGCCAAAACCACACAGTAAGTCAGGAAGCTCGACGCCAAGTAACCAACTCTGGCCACAAGCAGCCATCAAAGTGCATTGCACTGCCACGATAGTCTCACTAGTATCTCGCGATTCTCTCACTTGGAGAACCCTCACAAAGCCAACCTCTCTAGAACGACAATCTTGTCTCTCAGTACGCTACTAGTTACGGGACACGTATCTCACTAGCATTGGCCACCACAGGGTACGTATCCTCACGTCGTCCTCCATATGGTGCTCAGGAGGGAATGTCATACCTTCACACCCGACAACACCCGAGCCTCAGTGCTCACAGCGACAACAGGAGTATTATACTTCCTTGTCATGCCACAAAACACCTCAGCCTGCAGACCACATAACCCTAACATCAAAACGACAGTTAACGAGTCTTATACCTCCAAGACCCGACGACTCTCAACCTTAGGGATCTCGACCCCCGACCTCAACCAGAGAGACATGCCTGACCACCTGAGAATGTCGTCACATTTTTCTAATCCCGATGATACGGTCCCACGGTATCTCGATCTGCACACAAAAACCAGGAAAATCATTTTTCAAAACGGGCTAATCACCTCTTTGAAAATCATTTCCAAACCATTTTATATATTTAGAAACTCATTCAAAAACCTCGACAAAATGGCATATCAGGTGTCCCACAAGACCACCATTAATAGCCCATGATTCCATCTTAAATGGACAAACGAACCAATCTAGAAAACCCACGAAAATCACATTTTACAAAACAACTAGGTCCTGATTCGACATACCGAAATAGGTTCGGTATACCGAAATCTCATGGATTGGAAGACCGATCAGAATCGGTGTACCGAAATAGGTACAGATACCCAAAATGGCAAACCGGAAACTGGACCGATCGATTAAAAGTTCTTGGTTCGGTAGACCGAATAAACCCGATCGATCAAATTGTGACACAACGGTCAACACTTATAACCAAAAACGGTAGACTGAGGAGGTTCGATCAACCAAAGTTTGACTAGATGACCTAATTTGACAGAAAAACGACATACCGAAATGATTCGGTATGTCGATTTCTACAAAACCAAAAAACGGTCTAGAACATCCACCCGCAAAAGTGTCCAAAATGGAACCAATGGGCGAACCTCCAAAACAAGTATCACAAAATCCAACTAAAACCTATATGGTAGACCCTCGAGTATACTCTAAATATACACAAATAAAACCAAAATTCATTCACCATGCAAGAAGAAATAAATTTGAGAAGCCATAGGGGTCAAAATAGCCTGAAACCACCCAATGCCATAAATGGTCATAAATACCACTATAAATCATTATAAATTCACATTAAATTTTAGGAATGTAAATTTACCTAAATTCCATGTATTTCTATAATTTTCATGCTTTTTACAACATGGGATGAAGTGCGTACCTGAATGAGCTCTTCAGCGATCCTTTGGCCAACCACCGGTGCCACCGATGACTCCAACCCACATCGAGGCTTCCTCGACCACAGGGACACACCACCGGAGCTCCACACGCTACCACGAGTCGCACGACCACCTTTGCCTCTCTCACTGACGCACAAGACGGAGGAGGAAAATAGGGAGAAAACGAGGAGAACAATAGAAATGGGGAGAGAGGAGAGGGAGGGATGGGGAAGGAGGGGGAGGGTGAGAGGCAAAAGCAGGGAAGTGAGTGAAGTGGAGGGGAGGAGGAGTGCGCCCGAGGGAGGAGGAGGAGAAGGAAGAATGAGAGGGGAGAAAGGCGGGAAATAGGGGAGGATGAGGTGCGGGGGAAGCCTCCGACCGCTGCTATGTACACATAGGAAGGAGCAGCATGCACATGGTCAACCACCACGCACGCACACACTCGCCCGTCACTAGCTGCCCCCCAGCCACACTGCGCACAACACAACCACAAAGCTCTTGCACGAGCCAACCACCAATCACAACAATCCGTCCACAAACACGGGTTCCACACGGATCCACACACGGGTCTACAAACACAGTGCCACAAGTACAGTGCCAACCGTGTGAGAACAAGTACAGGAACACACAAACAGAAGTCGATTCATGAGGTTCAAGTTCAAAATCACAAAACATACAAACAAGCCTGAGAACAGTAACACCTGTCTAGGAATAAATTCATTAAAATGTAAATAATTACAAAATGAATTTACGGATGTTACAAAACTACTTTGGAAATTCCTCACTAGTGGCAACCTTAAATGGTGTCTTCTCTTTAAGAGTAGTTATTTGTGCTATAACAATTTTGAGACCATACTTAATTTTACTTTTGGGAATGTCTCTCATATTTAGAAGGAATTAAAATATTATTATGTAATAGTGAATAACTTTAGCTCTTACTGTGTTAATAAAGGCAATTTTATTATTTTTTGGAAAAATAAATAAGTAGACAATACTCTTTTAAAGTTCATTTTTCTTGATCTGTATCTCCTCCCGGCAAAGAACGAAAAATGTTCTTTAGCTAAAATGACCTTGGTATATAGAGATAAAGGAATGGATGTTTGCCATATGAACCACAATTTGAATATGAATTATTCTCATTCTCTTCTATCTCATTCCAATGATATCATAAACTCTGTTTTCCTATTTTCAAAGGAAGATTACATATGTTGAATGCTGTATGCAAGTAAAATCTTTAAGGTTAAAACTTGTTAATGACATTTTTAATGCTGAAGGCTTGAGATCTATTTTTAAAACAAGTATTTGGAGATGTGTAACTCCTTTGAAGGTTAAATTTTTTTGCTAAACTAGCTTCCATGACAAGATATTGTCTTAGGCAAATTTAACAAAGAAAGGCTAGACAAGACCATTATACTGTGAATTGTGTAATTTTTATAAATAATCTGTCACTCACTTCTTCTTTCATTGTCTCAATTCTTAAGTTATTTAGAATTCCACATCCTCCTTTGTAACAGAAACCCTTATCATCAAGAGTAATTAAGGAGATAAGATTCTTCCCAAGATCCGGAACATGACGTACTTCAAAGATAGTTCTCACCATCCTGTCATACATTTGGATCTTCACGGATCCAATACCAACAACTTTACATTGTGCATCATTGGCTACAGTAACAGTACCTCCATTAACATATTTATAAGATGAAAACCATTCTCGATTTGGGGTCATATGGTGTGATGCCCCCGAATCAAGAATCCACTGATCAGAAGAAAGAGAAGAATCAGAAACA
>JAMKQA010248498.1:0-14792 GCA_024699735.1 Posidonia australis
AGCAAAAACTTGCTAAAGCGCAGATCTGTTTTCAGATTTCAGCACCAGAGTTTCTCCCAAAGATTGTGTTTCTCTTGCAAAAGAAAGGTTTTTCTCTCCCAAAATGGGTGCCTTCGAATGGTTGCTCTAGGGGCCTTTTTATAGTGGTCTCTAGGGAGGTTACAAAGGGGTCTTGCAAACGAAAAGCCTCGAATATTCGTTGGCACATCCGTTTGCAAGAGTAACAGTCCGGAAGGTGGAAGGTCAACAGCCAGAGCTGTGCGCCACCTTGGTGCGCCAACTTGGTGCGCCACCTTGATACGCCAACTTGGTGCGCCACCTTGGTGCGCCAGCCCTGCTCACAAATGACTGATTTGGGCTCTGGCTAATGGGTTTGGGGTTCGGTTTAAGGGTTGATCGCATCCAAAGCAACATAGGGACACTTATTCCTAGGTCACCTCAAAATCAAGGTGTCTACACATATATCAACTTAAATAGGTAATTAAAGTAGGTAGAACTTTTTTTAGTGTATTTGGATTAGATTTTTTTTTTTTAACTTTCGTGACATAATTTCCAACTTTATCTAGATATAACTAAAGTACAAAACAAGTAAATCTAACTTCACAATCAAAATCTGTTTGTAGTTGTACAAAAGATCGAAAGTTCGACTTTCATAGATATTAAATAAAAGAAAAAAAAATTCACAATCAAAGTCAAACATCATTGCAAAAACTCCATCGAAGGGAACTTCACACAAACAATTCAACATGAAAACAATATACACCAGCGATTAATTGTCGAGAATTTCCCTAAGATGCCATTTGACTACTTTTACAAGAAATGAAAATAAACTCTCATGGGGGAAGGGGAAAAACTCTTAGCGAGGAAGACAGGACGAAGAAAAATACAAAATAAGAATAAATTAATTATCCTAACTAAAAATGTAAATTAATGTATGCTACTCCTCTCTCTCTCTCACATAGGTGAAAAAAGTAATTAATTGAAAATAAATGTATGCTATGATGCCACATTAGACAAATGTTTCGTACTACATGAAGAAGTTCAAGAAAACTAGAATTCAAGAGACAACGAAACACATTTAGGTGAATTTCGCTCCAAAACATACCCACATGAGTAAATTTAATGCAGTATATTAAAAACCAATGTGGTCCAGTTGAATAACGATCAAAATAATAAAAGAATGATCTGATTTTACATAGGCACAGTTGAAAAAATTGGGAGAGAGTACGCATCTGTCAAATTAGACGGTTAGATGTTTTTTTTTTGTAACGGTAAGTAGCATTAATTTAAAATCTCAAGGAAAAAGAATCAAGAGAATCAAACGTTTAAAATTTTACAGAGCATTATACAGTAAAAAAAAAGACGATATGGTAATGTTTTTGTCAAATAGATACATGCCACCTAGCATTACTGGAATTCAAGGTTTGAAGGAAATCTACTGTCTCATATCAGAAGCAGGGGCAGTCTCTTGCATGTCTGCGACAGTGGTGGGGTGAGGAGCCTCCAAAGTACAGTTGGAGGTTTGGTTCGCAGACCATGCGGTGTTCATAGAAGATAATGAATTCATCAAAGCCTCCTTTTCAAACCCTGAAGCAAGAGTATCTACCATTGATTCATTAGTACAATGACATCCAAAATAATAAGAAAATAAGGCTTAAAAGAGTCACGGAAAATTCTGCCATTTCTTTCTTTCCAAGTTAACTAGAAGATAACTTGAAGCAAAACATACCAACCACGATTATTAAAAAAATATATCTGAGAGTAGGTTTATGAAGAAACAAGTCATGCATACTATAATAACTAGGGTATAAATGTGAAGGAACGAAAAAGTACCATATCTGGCTAATGTAATTACAGTTCAGAATTAAATGATTATTGGATTCAATGTGTAAGTCACAAAAAATACAATTTAGAGAGTTAGTCCAACCTCTTTTGGCTAAATTTTCTTTAGTCAGATTCTTGTTATGAAGTACCAGCCAAGAGAAGAGTTTGACCTTCAGCGGAGTCCAGCTCTGCCAAATATGCTCAGAGAAAGTAAATCTAAATCCACCATCGTTTAATACATTGTAGCAAGACTTAACAGTGAAAAAAGAAGTGGGGGAAGGCGTCCAAGAGAGGGTGTCCTTCTCCTCTCCCAAATGGGTAGAGTGGATGATAGACACCAACGAATCAAATTGTGATTGCAAAGTATAACAATCACGTAGTTGAACTTTAGAGTGATCAATTAACTTGGTAAAATCCTCTCCGAATAACTCCCATATGGATTTTATAGAAGCTTTCCTCCATTTACTGACAGAGTAGAGTTCAGGGAAAAGATGTTTTAATTTTGTCCCATTCCACCAATTATGTTCCCAAAATAATGTATCTTCCCCATTCCGCAAATGGTGTATCGAGAAACAATTAAGAATATTAAAACAGCGTTTAAGACAGAGTCACAGACGAGAGCAATAGTTTGTGGAAGTATTTAATAAAGCACCAGACCAAAGGGAATTAAGGTATCTGGCCTTTACTAATTCTTTCCATTTCACATGACAATTTCGTGAGAATAATTGCCATAAAAGCTTAGTTTTGAGTGCTAAGTTAAAATTACTGAGGTTAATAATCCCCTAGCCTTTATGCTGCTTAGATCTACAAAGAGAAGCCCATTTGACTAAATGCACCCCCTTTAAAGAAGTAGGGTCAGATTTCCATAAAAAGTTACTCCTAATCCCGTCAATATCTTTCTCTACCTGTCTAGGCATGTGTAGTACTGACAAGAAATAGGTGGGAATGGCTGATAAGACTGAATTAATCAACGTCAGCCTTCTACCAAGGGAAAGAAAATGTGCTTTCCAGTGAGATAGTTTGAAAGATATCTTCTCAATAACTGGAGTCCAATCTTTTCGAGTGGCTTTCCTATAATGAAGAGGCATACCCAGATATGTAATAGGTAGCTCAGCTGACTTGCAACCTAGTGACTTGCAAGCATTGTCAATAGAGTCATAGCCTACCCCTATCCCAGTGAGGGATGATTTAAGGAAGTTGATTTTTAGGTCAGAACATGATTGGAAGCAGCAAAGAATGCGTTTAATATTAACAATATTCTCTGAGCCTTCAGCTAAAAACAGAATAGTATCATCAGCATATTGAATATTTAACACATGGGGTCCTCCGTGAGGGAATTGAATGCCTGCTATAAGATTATGATTTAGTGCTAACTGTAACATTCGATTTAGGACATGTGTAGCTATGATAAAGAGCAAGGGGGAGATAGGATCTCCTTGTCTAAGCCCTTTTGCAGCCCCAAAGAAACCATGAGATAATCCATTAAGTAATATGGAAAATTTAGCAGAATAAATACACATCTTTATCCAAGAGATCCATTTTCCCCTAAAACCTAACCCCTGCAGAGAGTCTAATAAGAATTCACAATTGACATTGTCAAATGCCTTCTCAAAATCCAACTTGAGAATGTAACCAGAAACTTTTGAGGATCTCATCAAATGGAGGGTTTCCTGAGCTACAAGGAAACAGTCCCTAATTGAGCGTCCAGCGAGAAAAGCACACTGAGAATTGTCAATTACCTTGTCAAGAATAGGAGAGAGCTTAGAGGCCAGGGTTTTGATAAGTATCTTATAAATGCTGTTCACCAAACTGATAGGTCTGAAATCTGTAATCAGACTAGCTCCGGACTGTTTGGGAATCAAGTCAATAAATGTCTAATTGAAGGGGGAAAGGGTGTCAGGATCACTTGATGTAAAGACATGTTGAAATATATTTATTATGTCTTGTTTTATAAGGTCCCAGAACTGCTGGAAGAAAAACATAGGGAATCCATCAGGTCCTGGGCTTTTGTCACCTGGAAGCTTGACAAGATTTGCCTTAATCTCTGCTTCCGAAAATGGAACTTCTAGTGAATTAGGGTTAAGAATTTTAATGGGAGCCAAGCGATCCCAATTGAGAGAGATTCTGAGGCAAAGATGGGAATTAAATTGATAATAGAAATGATATTTTATTTCCTCCCTTATTGCCAAAGGAGAAGTGAGCTGCATGGAGTTGACGGTAAGCGAGAGAATGCTATTGATCCGTCTATGAGAATTAACTATACTATGAAAGAAGGAAGAGTTGGAATCACCCTCTTTCAACCATTGAATTCTAGATTTCTGTTTCTAGAAAATCTCCTGTTCTTTTAGAAGTTCAAAGTGCTGTGCTCGCAATGCTTGTTTTTCTGTCCAGACCTCATCATTGAGAATAGAGTGCTCTGATAAGTTATCGATATACTGTATTCGTGTTTCAATGTAACTTAATCTCTGACCTCTAGCCAATCTAATTGGGCCAACCCAACTTTTTAGACGTTGCTTCAGATGTTTCAACCTATAGGTGAATCTAGCTAATGGGTTAGGAGTGTGAAAGAAAGCTCTCGATTCCAGCCAACAATCCTGAATGAGAGACTTACATCCGTCAATTAGAAGCCAAGATCTATAGAATCGAAATGGAGTGGGACCTCAATTCTGTCTAACAGTGTCTAAAATAATTGGGACATGGTCAGAAATCATTCTAGCCTTCCCAGAACAGAATGAGTTGGGGAATTTAGAAGACCAAGCAGATGAAGTAAGGAAACGGTCAAGTTTGACCATTGTAAGGTCTGTTTGGTAATTAGTCCAAGTGTAGAAACAATTGATGGGGGAGAAGTCCATCAAATGGTTTCCATTTATGAATTCGTTAAACTTTGACATATGTTCAGAGATCCTTGGACAAGAGGAATGCTCATAGGAAAATCTTATTAAGTTAAAATCTCCATCGAGGACCTAGTTTTCGTTAACCACTTGACTGAGGCCATACAATTCCTCAATGAAATTAGACTTAAGTCTTGTTTCACAAGGGTCATAGACCCATGTGAGCCACCACTCAAAATTATCTTCGAAAGTGAGAAAGTGTAAAGATAGGCTAAAGTTACCCATCAGGTGTACCTTGAGATCAAATAATTTATCATTACAGTCAATCAAAATACCTCCAGAGGCACCTATGGAAGTAAGATAGGACCACGAGGTGATTTTCCTACCTCTTAAAGATCTAAAAGAGACTTGGGTGTAGGACTTCTTCTTGGTTTCAGTGATGATTAGAATATCATATTTTCGTGATCTAACAAGATTACTCACATCACGAATTTGACATTAGACGGTTAGATGTTGATGGGAAAGGGAAACAGCTAGAATTTGTAGCTGGTAATAAATGCTGCATACATAAAAGCATATATTAGAAGCCTACATTTTTGTTTTTAAGCGTGTGATGGTTAATCACGGGTGACTCCAACCGCCCAAGTCAAAAAGATGCTACTTATTAAGCAATACCCGACAATGATTATTATATATAATGCATACAAGATAGTTAATATTGACAGGCACATACCAATTAAATTCTATTTTTGAAAGCTCATTGCAATTTAATATTCTTTTTTAGAACTAGGAGATTATAGTTTCTTATACATTATATCCATAGAATTTTATTTTTATGATTTGTGGTTTCTAAAAAGTGGTTAAAGTAAAAAAAAAAAAGATTAAATTTTATCCGTATAATTTTAAATTAGAGAAGGGGAAAGAACCGGAAGAAATGAAATCTATTAACTTTGACAAACATTGTCCAAATCAAACTTCCCTATGCAAATATGATTCAGAAAAGGGGGCCGGATTGGCTAATGGCGACTTGGTAATTCTTTTTTGAGTTTTTTTTTCCAAAAAGTTTCAAAATCTAAATACACCACCATTCAATCTATTTCATCTTCTACAACTTATATTAATTTCGAATTGTTTGAGGTTTTTTTCTCTATCTGTTAATTCATTTAGTTTAAATTAGATGAAATATACTGAATTTAGAGAATTTTGAGACCTTTAGATGAAGGAGTTATGTTAATTGGATTGAAATAAAAGTTTAATGACATGTACATTATAATTATTAGTTCAATCCATATGTTTAGAAATTTAAAATATATACATATATCATAAAATAAAACTTTCATGGGCCAATATGCATCCCCAACCTAAATATAACTTGTTTTTTTGTTATCAATGAAAAATGATTGATGAGGTATAAATATTTGCAAATTATACAAGAACCAAACTTAAAAGTTGCATTGATGCAAAAGTGTGCCTCTTATAGAATTTTAAGAAAATCTAACTTTGAAAAGTTTTTTAAATAGAGGTTAAACAAATCTAATGTTCATTAGTGTATTGTTGTCACTCTAATAGCACTAGTGAATGGAAGAAAAGTTTATTCTTCAACTATGATGCTAAACTTATCTTACCATCTTATCTTATTATTTTCCTATCTTACCAAGGATAGGTTTAACGTAGAGAACAGAGAGAAGAGAAAGATCTCTTTTTTCACGTCACATTTTTTTGGTTTTTTAAAAATATTCTTACGTGGACTCCACCTATCAATTCATTATGTGGGGCCCATGCGTTAAATTTGTAAATGATTTTGTTAGAAAATAGTAACTAAACTTATATTTGTCATTAAAAATCAATTCATTATGTAGGGCCCATTCATTATATTTGTAAATTATTTTCCTAGAAAATACTAAATAAACTTATATTACTTATATACCAAGTGCAAATAGTGTAAATGATGACTTAAATGCATCCAACTTTGGATATGATCTTATCAACACACAACTCTTTGGTGTATCAATTAATAAGATCTTTATTTTTCTCTCTATTGAATTTTAAATGTTTTTTTTGCTTCAATTTCAAAGTGCATCTATAATATTCGGGAATTCAAAAAGGATGTAACTTTGTAATTGAAAATTTATCATGTGACCTAATATTTAATTATTAATAAATGATATTGGTGGTTATGATAATTGTGCAGTAGTTCTACTGATTAGTTTGTGGCCTGACTTATTCTGTAAGTATGGGTCAAGCAAATGTAACAAGTGGTAATAATAAGCGTAACTAATTAACGTATAGTATAGGCACGGATGTTCGACGTGGATGATCAATGCGAATGACAGGTACGGATGTTCGACATGGCCAGTATGGATTGCCAGCGTACTGTAAAAGTACAGTAAACCATGGCAAAGATATAATAAACATCACTTGACACGTTGACTATTACGTCGCCTGTCTCATTGCTTGCTCCACTGCCTGACAACACCGTCGTCGCCTCACCTACAACACCGTCTAACCCGAGAAATCCAAGCAACTACTAGCAGCAAGAGACCTTATAAAAGGAGCTGAAGCCTCCAACGTTGGTCTAAAAAATGGGAGAGAAAGAAGAAAGAGGGACAGAGAGAGACTTGTGAGTCGAGAAGAAGAGAGAGGGAAAAAAGGGTGGGACGATCGTCAGAGTGCTCACCATAGGAGGAGGAGGAGGAGACATCATCAGTGGTTTCTGTTGCTAGAGATTGCCAAAATCGCCAGAGTTGAGCCACCAGAAAGGAGGAGAAATCGCTGGCAACCCAAAAAAAAGTACGCATTTCGCTGTTCTCCTCCTTTGATTTAATGAAATCATAGAGATTGCATGGTTTAACATGCTCTGAATGTATGGTAGAAGATCTAGGGATTTCTATGATTTATCAAGGATTTTATGATGATTTTTCAGTCTGGTTTCATCGTTCTGGTTTACTATCAAGGATCAGATGAGTTTGGTTGGCGTAACCAACCAACGTAGGTGTTTCGTGCGATCTGACAGCTGATCTGGCTAACGCGAGTATGGTGCACAAGGAACCAGTGCAGGTTCCCATACGATGTCAGAATGATTCTCTGGGTTTTAACAAATGTTTTTGAAGGATTAAAGGTAATTTTGAAAGGATAATCGTAATGTTTAGAAGAAAAGAACTTGGATAAGTTTTCTGTGAAAGGATTTCTATAATAGAAAATGTTTTTGAAAAAAAAAAAAAAAAAAAGGCTTTTCATGATTTTTGGTCGTATCTACGTAATAGCAGAACCGATAGAGGTACGAGACCTCATTAAAATCGATTATGTACTCTATGACATGGTTGTCAATGATAGACACATGTAAAAAAGATCATAGCTCTTTAAGATACTATAAGATTCAGGTGAAAGAAATTGGATCATCCTCTTTACCTGATGTTGGTAGGGCCTGAGATTAAAGATCTCAAGCATCTAGACACCAAGAGACGTCGTGAAGACATGCCCCATGCATGTTGAAACTTGTGTAGTCGTGGAACTACAAGGCTTGTTGGCCAAGACGGTTGAATTCCTACGCTAGGTAGTTCACTACGACAATACACTAGAGTCGAGGATGGAGTCTCACCAACTGCTTGTAGTTATATCTATCACCTGTGGCGAGGGTGATACGACAGATTTTGGTTTGAACTGTGTATTTCATTTTCGAGCTAGAGCTGGTATTTGATTTTGTGGTTTTAGCCAGGTTCTAACTTTGGTAAGACCTGTGGTTTTAAAGTAGTTTCCAACTGTGATTTATGTAGGATCGAGTGGCTTCTCCAAAGGGGGTGAATATAGAATTTTAATTTTAATTATTTACTTTTTAAAATTTAATTTAAGTTAAACAATATGAGGTGTTTTAATCAATTAAAACAAGCAACAACTACAAGATTATATAGATTTGAAAGTAAAACTATTTTCGTGTACAGAAAGTAAATGAGAGAAATTGAATACTCATGTAATTTATAGTGGTTCGGCTAAAACTTGGCTTAATCCACTCCTCCAAACCATCTTGAGATTTTTTCCTTATACTTTTAAAATAAACACTTACTCGTGTTGGCTGTCCCACCAACTTAATCTTTGCTCCTTTCACTTCTCGTACCCTAAGAAGCTAAAGCACTCTCTTGTAGCTTTACAATAGACGAATTCCCCTTTCATAGAGCGCTTTTGAATTGAGATTACAATACAGGGCTTGTAAAGAGAAATTTAAGACAAGGATAAGCACAATTCTCAAGGATTACAAGTATATCGATATGTGTGTCCTATTAAGCCTTAGAGGAGTACTATTTATAGCCAAAAGACCACAAAAAGATGTGTCTAACGGTCATAAAAAAGGTCATAAATGACTAGTCCATCAGTATACTATTTTAACCTTCAAAATGCCATTTGCATCTTCAAATTGCAACTCACGAGTAATTCGGTATGCCGAAATTATTTTGGTATGCCGAATCCTCCTGATTCGGTATACCGTTTTAGTTCGGTATGCCATTTTGTCTTCAGTATTATCTCCACATTTCTTTTTTGGAGTTCCGTTGCTTGTATCGTTTCTTCCTGGTTCGGTATATCGATTTTCCTCCAGTATGCCGTTTTTATCCGTTCATCTTTGATTTAGAACGTCGATGCTTGTACTGTTTCTCCCTGATTCGGTATATCGATTTGGTTTGGTATGCCGAAATAGCTCTTCTTTAATTTTTCACCAAATTTTCTAAGTATAACTTTACATATTCATTTTACAACATATTACATGGAATTTACATGACTCAAATAATTACAATTCTTCAATCTTTTCCCTTTTATGAAAATATATACAAAAAATTATTAGTCCAAGTGTTATCGTCAATACATAATGTATTCCCAACAGTGTAGACATGATTAAGCTATATATTGTTTTGTATTTTGGATTGGATTCTAGTCGAGAATTTGCTTTTTGGAATGCATAAAAATGATTTGAAAAGATGTATTGAATTTCAAAGAAAATAAAAGGAATATATTTTTCTTTGTTATCGGTTTAGGTGAATTTTTATGCATGCCCTAGGATTTGAACCTGGGACCTGTGGCGAGTATAAACTTCTCCCAGCCACTGTGATAATGAGACATTGTCTTTAAATAAAAGGAATATTTGAAAAGACATGTTTATGCAATGTTCTAAAATACCTTCTATTGTGTTTTGATAATTAGCAAAGTTTTCCATGAGATTTGTCGTGATTTTTTGTGGACACGTACTGGGTGACTTGATGTCACTCATGTATTATGTGTTTTGATTTTTTTTAAGTGCAGACTAAGGTGCAGTCCAATCCTTGTGCACATAGAATGAGTCACTAGCTATACACAAGGTTCTGGGTGATTGTTTAGTTTATTGTTAATTTAGTTAATTTTTCTAAATTAGTTAATTGAATAATAATAGTGCTGATTTGTGACGCAATGGACGTTACAACATCCTATGTTTTTCTCTATCTAATTGTAAGATTTTCCTTTTACATTAAGTTTTTTAACTTTTGATTTTGCAATAAATAAGAGAAGCAAATGGAAACAAAAAATATATTACTATACACTATTTGTTTCTTTATAGACTCCTACTATTTTTTCCCTTTTTTCACTTTTTTAAAATTTATTCTACGTTTGAATTCCACTATATGGGCCCAATTATTCCAACAACTACATTATATATATATACATATATATATATATAGGCAAATTTTCTGGTAAGGTCCGACCTTACTTAGTTTAATTAGGGTCCTTAATATAGATAGTTAGATCTTTATTTGATGGTTTTGATTCTTTTTATTTATCTTATTTATTTGATTTTTTTTAATTGTGCCAATCTGAATGATTGCCGTGTTTTTAGAGATAGTTATGATAACTATTTACAACTTCTTCTTTTTTGGATAATATCTTTAAATAATATCCCATTATTTTCGTTATCAAATATGGAAATTTCAAACTGCATTGTATATTCGTTTGGTAATAGAATATATGGTAATACACGTTGACAGTTACGGATTTAATTATTCAATTACGTGACAACTGGCGTGTATTACGTGATTTTCAATTTGGTAAGATATTTACGAGATATTAACTGTATTAATATTTTTGTTTCCTTTCACCAAAGTAGTTATTCATTTACGTGATGGATATGTTTTTCGTTTTTGCAGTAGAATATGAAATAACAAAATAGATATCGTTTGCAGAGTTTGGTTGGATAGTCGGAACCCATTTGCAGAGTTACTGTCGGATATATTTTCAGGTTTTCATTCTTCCATTTTGCATGGTTTGTTGTTATTAGTTTTATTATTTTTTTGACTTGTTAAAATAATTTTATGCGCATGCATGTAGTTGTTTATTGTTTGTTTTACAGATCTTAATAGGTATTCAGTAGTTACTTAGTTATATATTGAATAGCAAATAACTCATTCAACTTAGTAGTGTATTATATCAATTCTTCATTGAAACTACATTTCAACTAAATTAATATTTATATTAATTTGTTCTTATGTTTTTTCATGAGATTTAATATCAAATAATATGTAGATATAACAACTAATATTTAAATGAACTTATTTTTTCAACATCACTTTTGTCAAATTTTTGGTCAATTATTTATTGGTATTCTATTTTTTTGTTTTAAAAAAACGGTTAAGAGATGATATTGTAAAATACATGAAAACATAACAGCCATTATTTTTCATGTATGTGTTATTTTGTTTATTTTTACAAAAACAAACAATGGAAATACGAAATCACCTTTTTGTGGTGTAGGAATACTTCTTAAGTTGAGATTCGATCTTCTGGTTGTACGTTTGGGGGATGCATCATTTTCTGTAGTTGTTGTCTCCATGTTTTCTATAATACCCTGTTTTATAAATTTGTGGAAATCATTACTATTTATTTTTTTCAACAATAACTTAATAAAAGGGGGTCACCATTGAGAGAAATCTTACAGTTCAGTACATGATGTCGTTGATATATTGGTGTGCCAGAGGAAAAATCGGAAGAAGAAGATTATCAGTGAGAGGAGATAGAAAATGATGAACACAGAGGATAATAATAAGAGCGGCATGTCACGGATTGAAGAAGCATCGGAAAATAACTTACATTTTTTGATCTTTTGATGCTGTCGCACTTCCTTTTCGAGCAAATTGCCAAAGAGGAGAAGCTTAGGGTTGCGAGAGGAGAATGGAGAGGAACGGAGAGAAACTGGTTGCGTATGGGGGAAGTTGCCTTATTAGTTAAATCACATAATGGAGGAAGTATAACTCCTTGATTTGTAGGAAATGGTGGTTTGCGTTGGTTACCTTTTTTTTTTCTTCGAAATTGACGGTTTAGATTGTTGCTTTTTTTTGTAATGAATGGTCTGGATTTAGGGCCTTATTTAAGCTAACTAAGGCTGAGCCCTATTGGATTAGAGTAGTAATATGCGTGTAGACAGCGTGGAGGACGGCACAATGGCGATACTAGCTGAACTAGTACGCTTCCTCTTCTCCTCCTTTCCATTTTTGTTTTCTTCCATCTCGGTATTGCGCCTTCCCTCCCCTTTTCCTTCTCCTTTGCTCCGACGGACAACCATGTCCGCCTGAGCTCTCATCGCCAGCGGCCTAATCAGTGATGGTCGCGACTGAGGGTACAATAGACCTGTCGACACATGTGTGTTGAGAAGGCCCGATGTGAGATTGTGAGCTCCGACGATACACTGGAGGCTCGCCGGGGTAAGGATGCAGCTATCCACGGCCAGCGGTCCTCCTGTTAACTTAGATGAAAATGCTCAACTAAGATGTGCCATCAATTACTGCAAAGGATCCTAAGATTGATTATGTTTCATTTTTACTTTATTAAAGAACATAGAAATCTTGAACATTGTTTATTTCCAACTTTACTTGTGGGTTCTAATTTGAGAGTAAACCATGTTTTTTTGCAGTTTGGTGGTCAGATGCATCACCATGTTCTTCGAGCCATTCACGACCTATTGGTTATACCCATGGCATCTGTCAGTTGATCGTTAGAAGGACTCAGTGAAAATCATGAGGACAGCAAGAGAATACAAGAAACACTAATTTGAAACGAATATCTATAATAAAATTCAAAAAAACATTATCCAAAACTAAAATTAATAGGCAAAAATTGTTAATGTAACACTCAAAATCGTAACTTTTTATACAATAAAATCCATATCCACAATAATAAAATTCACAAAAAGTTAATACAAAAACTTTACTAAAAGATAAAATTGTTAACGTAACATTAAAACTAACTGGAGTTTATTAAAGCTAAAACGAATATCAAACAATTACAAATGAGTGTAAATTAGGCAATAACATTTTCTACAATCCTACATCATGCCTTCTAATTATTTATTAAACATTACATCCAGGTAAAAAAATCACTGTAGCTACAATACATTGATATAATAGTAAAATCATATAAAATATAATAATTGTTACGTAATAGTAAAACCAAAACTAAAATATAAAATTGTTAACGTAAATTTTTTACGTTACAATAAAATCATACCTACCATTTTGAGACAAATATCAAAAATAAAATTCAAAGAAACTGAAACTAAAAAAATGTAACATTAAAAAAAGAGTAAATGTGGAGTTGTCAAAAGTGCTATAATAGTATTAATAACAACAAGCTCAAGAACTATTCGTAATATTAAAAAAACAACTATTTTATAAGACCATAAACATATTTATACAAATACAGTAATGATTTCTATACTTTTAAGTCCAATCTAATAGTACAGAATTCGACTAAAAAAAAAAGATATTAACTTGCTATGCTTGTTGCTCAATGTATGTTAGGGATATTAAGGTTTTACTAGAAATATATAGAGTACTAATATGTGTGGAATGCCAAAAGACATTTAGTCTGCCTTTGGTACGCTGGAATGCAAATAGAGAGGAATGGAATGAACTTTGAAATGGAATTTGGAATGGAATGGAATAATTTTATTCCATTTCAGTGTTTGGTACATAAGGAATTGTATAGTGGAATGGAAAGCACTTTTCGCTCTCAAGAAAAAACCACCACTGACGGCAACGACCAAATGCGCCCAACTCCAACGTTCTTGAGATCTCGCCTCACGGCCTCCTGATGCCCTCTCCTCCCCTCCGCCTTGCGGCCTTTCTAGCCTTGTTCTTGCTCGTCGCGAATGACGCCTCAAACATCGAGAAAGAAGGCGAGTACTCTGCGGCTAGTGGCGTCCCGATCGAAACATTTGATCAAAAACCATGTTCTACCACCAAGAAAGAAGGTTCGCTGGTGCTGGCCCCGACGGGATCACGTTTGGAGGTTGCGGGTGTTCTACCACCAAGAAAGAAGGTTCGCTGGTGCTGGCCCCGACGGGATCACGTTTGGAGGTTGCGGGAGATGGGGGCTATTGCGGGAGATGGGGGCTGTTGCGGGACCGACGGCATACGGAGGACGCGACGGAGGAGGGAGGAAGCGGGAGGAGGGAGGGACGTGACGGTGGACTGACGACGTACAGAGGACGCGACAGAGGAGGGAGGGAGCGGGAGGAGAGACGGTTGTTGCGGGAGATGGGGGCTGTTGCGGGAGAAGGGAGAGAGGGTTGTTGCGCGAGATGGGGGTTGTTGCGGGAGAAGGGAGAATGGGAATGGGATTCCTTGGGTTTTAAGATGGAATGAAATTCTCATCTTCAATAGGAATTTGATTCCCAAGGGAATGCCATTCCAATCCTTTTTTTTGTACCAAACATTGGAATTTCATTCCAATCTGTTTTTTCATTCCATTCCCTTCGATTCCAGCGTTCATTCCAGCGTATCAAACGCAGTCTTAGAAAAATCCTAATGACGTTATTTTAAGGACAAAACGTGTGTAGCAGTAACAATAACTTGTGTAGCATCTCCCCGAAACGTTATTTTATTGGTAAACGTGTGTAGTATCTCCTTAAAACGTTATTTTATTGGTAAACGTGTGTAGCATCTCGCCATAACGTTTACTTTATTGAGAAACTAAAAATATATAGGGAAACGTGTAGCATCTCACCTACGTAACTTGAGTTTATGTCCACATCTTCATCAAATCCAAGAAAAAGTCAAAAAAATCTTCACACATCAATACAACTAACAACACATGCAAAAAAAATAATTAAATACAGAAACAAATCTA
>JAMKQA010248503.1:0-14026 GCA_024699735.1 Posidonia australis
TGGAATATTTATAAACCAAGAAAAATACACTAGAGAGCTATTGAAGAAATTTGGAATGGATCATAGCAAATTAGCTAGGACCCCTATAAGTACCTCCACCAAGTTAGAAAAGGATGAAAATGGTAAAAAGGTAGATCAAAAAGTATATAGAAGAATGATTGGATCACTCCTGTATCTAACAGCTAGTAGACCAGATATAATGTTTAGTGTATGTTTGTGTGCAAGATTTCAAGCCTCACCTATGGACTCACATATGAAAGCAGTTAAGAGAATTCTAAGATATCTACAAGGATCAATTGAGTTAGGTCTATACTATCCTAACAATACTAGCTTGGATCTTATAGGATATAGTGATGCCGATTATGCTAGATGTAGAACTGATCGAAAAAGCACCAGTGGAACTTGTCAATTTCTAGGGCACTCATTAGTCTCTTGGTTTAGTAAGAAACAAAATTGTGTTGCACACTCAACAACGGAGGCTGAATATATTGCAGTCGGGTGTTGTTGTGCTCAAATTCTTTGGATGAAACAAACATTACAAGACTTTAAAATAATGTTACCAACAACTCCAATATTTTGTGATAATACAAGTGCAATAAATTTAACAAAAAATCCAGTTCATCATTCTAGAACTAAACATATAAAAGTAAGACATCATTTTTTAAGAGATCATGCCCTTAAAAGCAATATTAAGTTAGAATTTATTCCCACTAAGGAACAATTGGCAGATATATTCACAAAACATCTTGATGAACAACAATTTATTAAGATTAGAAGAGATCTGGGAATTTGTTACCAGATTTAACATAAAGTACTCTATGTGCATTTTCAGTATACCGACGGTATCTACTAAAAATTACTGGTTCAGCATACCGAAACTTAACGGTATACCAAATTTATGTCAGATTGTTTTTGGTGTATTGATTCGGCATACCGAAATTTAACGGTATATCGAATTTATGTCAAATTTTTTTTGGTGTATTGACTCGGCATACCAAAATCTTGCATTATATCGAAATCCCCTGAGCCATTATTTTTTGGTACACCGATGCATGTACCGAGACATGTTTCGAAATCTCCTGTCGATGATTTTGGCATACCGAAAAAGTTTCGGTATACCGAATCACTCGCAAATCTTGTTTTAAACCCAAAAATCTAGGGTTTTTTCTTCAATGTTTTAAAATACGACCGACCGAACTTGTACGCCGATATCTCTCCTCTCTTCCTTTCAACCTAGGGCTATTCCTTTTCAAGCCTCTCCGGCCCTATACGTCCCTTCCTTTCCGCTTCCCCACCCATGGCGCCCAAGAAAATGCTTGCATCAAAGGGAAAGAGAAAGCAAACAGAAGATACACCTACGGCTTCCAATATTCCCGCTCCAAAATACCGATTTGTGGACAACGAAGCTGAGATAGCTCACCGGGAAAGATTTGCCAACAGGGAGGTACTCACTGGAAGAAGAATTCTTTTCAATGAACTCGAATCTATTAAACCCCTATTTGATTTCCAGGGATTAATCCCATTTTTAAGCTCTATAGGTGATAGACTATATTATCCTACCCTCGTATCTCAATTTTCTGCAAATCTGACTTATTCTCACTCACTAGCCCATTCCTATATTTGTGGCAATACTATCAATTTTGACGATGTCTTACTAGGACAGTTATTTCAAATTCCATATTCAGGGACCAATATCACCCTCTCGATGTATGAACTAGAATGGTCCTATAGTGAAATGAATAAAGTCATCTCCTTGAACCCCAAGAGCACATTCAAGCCCAATAAGATCAAACAACTCACCAAAAAATCTAGGATTATTGCCTACATTGTCGCCGCCAATATAGTCCAAAAGAAGGGTCACCATGATGAGTTAAGTGAACTGACTTATAAAGCCGTCTATGCCATTGTTAAACAAATTCTGGTTAACTGGAGCCAAGTCATTTTTTACTGTATCACTCATGTCAAAACCAAACTATTTTTTGGTCCTCCTTTAACCTACTTGTTTGAAAACTATGACATCTCTCTTGATGACGAACCAAGTCTACCAGTCAAAACCAAACCCTTAGGAACTCAAGCCGTGGCCAAAATGGAACAATCTATTGAGCTTCATAATAAACTCAAAAATCTTCCAGAGGGTTCCTCATCGGCACCACCACAAGCAAGAAATGAAGACTTCAGCTCTGAAGTAGAGGCAGCAGATGAGTCAGACATATCTAAGAAATTGGACTCGATTCAACAACAAATGACTGAGATGTGTCTCCAACAAAAGAAAATGATGGATATTCAAATTCAACAGCAAAAGCTTATCTCTGAATTGATGCTTCAACAAAATCAAAAACATCAAGAATATATGGAAGGCATCAAGAAACTGACTGATTGGGTCGAGGTGTACCAGGACACGCTTCAAGAATATCACTAGGATATTCTTGAACACATTAATCCGCCCTCTCCTTAATTTTACTGTTGTAATTTCATTTGGATTTTTTTTTACATCAACCATATATTGGATGTTTTGGTTATCTATTTTGATGTATGGGTAAAATTATCTATGACATTTTTTTTGATTATGTCAAAAAGGGGGAGTAATAAGATATGAAAATATATGACATGAGAATATCAATTTAAAACAGACTATATGAAAAAGGGAAGCTTAGTTTAAGGGGGAGGAAAAGTCAAAAGAAGTTGAGTTTAAATTTTAATTTGATATTCTGATATTCTGATTTTGTCATCATCAAAAAGGGGGAGATTGTTAGAAATATATTTTTGTTTTGATGATTACACCTGGACTAATGAAGTTTTTGTATATTTTCACGGAAATAAAAGGCTAAAGAAATTATATGTTGTAAATGTATGTACTTAAAAAAAGGATTGAAGAATGTAATTGAGTCATGTAAAGTTTATTTTGTAAAAAGTAAAAATATTTACAAAGTTCCATGAAGTATCTAAATCGGCATACCGAAGGAAAATCAGCATACCGATTCAGGAGAAAACAGCATACCTAATGGCGTTCTGAATTCAAAGAAGTAGAATCCAGAAATGGCATACTGAATAGAAACGGTACACCAAAGCCGGAGAAAACGACACTAGCATCGGAATTCCGGGAAAAACTGAGGAGATAAAGATGAAGACAGAAACAACATACTGGGATAAAACGGCATACCATTTTATGAGAAATCGGTATACCGAAAGAATTTCAGCATACCAAATTGCCTGACAAGTGCAGACTGATGATCATTTTGGCATTCTAGAGGTCAAAACAGCATACCGAAATACTAGCCGTTTGTGACCATTTATCTAGTCATTAGACACATCGTTCGATGGTCTTTTGGCTATAAAAAGGACTCGATTAGCCTCGATAGTGTACACCAACGATATACTTGTAATTCTACATTCCTTCTATTCTATATTCTCTTCACGAGCGATATTGTAAAGCTATTGTTGTAAACGAGCTCTGTGAAAGAGGAGTTTCAAAGTTGTAAAGCATCAGCCAAAGGTTCTAGCTTCTCGGGGATAGAGAAGTGGAAGGAGCAAGGGAAGAGTTGGTGGGACAACCAACACAAGTAAGTTCTTTATCATTTTAAGAATAAGGGAAGAATCTCAAGAAGATCTTGAGGTGTGGACTAGGCTGGGGTTGCCGAGCCACTATAAATCATACGAGTTTTCAATTTCTCTCATCTCCTTCTTATGCATTTATTTTCTTTGCCATCAAGTGTCTATGATAAGTATTAGTTGATTAGTCACTTTGCTTGTATTTTCTTTTGATATTTAAAATTGGATAAAGTGATATTAAAAACTAAGCTTCTCTATTCACACCCCTCTAGAGAAGCCTTTCGATCCAACACATACCACATAGGGACCGGACTTGGCAATGGACTCGAGGCTTGCTCCCTTAGGAACTATCGAACTAGGGGATATATAGTGCCGAGAGGGGTTGCCAATGGCGTGTAGTCCTATAATCGATGTCACTGCCTTTATCATGGGTCTTGAACACCCTGATAGGCCAGAGCAACCATAGGATCGGGAGGCAGAGGTTGGGATTATGTGGCAACAAGGAATGTCGATGCTAGATCGACGAAAACCAAAGGATCTCCCAAAGAGGAAAGAGAGACATGAGGGACAGGAATGGGGAGATTGATACCGGAAGTCTCAACATCCTCAGAGCCTATAAGCTCAGATAAGGGCTGGCCAAGTAGGCTAGGGTACACTGGCACTGGTGCAAGTGTTGAATCCCTTTCCTGCACGTAGATGCTAATGACTCTAGTGTTAATCAGGGTCTGAATGACAACCCGGAGAGTGTGGCAATTAATAGTCAAGTGCGCTATAGCTCGATGATAATTGCAAAACGCACTCATGTCATACCATCGTGGAAGTGGCTATGGTGGCAGACAAGGTTCCGGGAGCCTTAGAAGAGACACAACCTTAGGAAAGATGACACTCAAAGGTTCGACCAATGGAGTGAAGACACACTCCATCCGACAAGATCATCTTTTATTTAGTTGTTGTCCTTGTCATGCTAGTGTGGTGAGATGCATCAGCTTGACGGAGGGGGAAACATGGGGAATTGGTTGAGTACCACGTGGAGAGAGAGGAAGTCGGACCGTTACGACATTAATGAGATCCTAAACAGTGTTCTGCAAGGTGAAGCAATTCTCCGTGGAGTGCCCATCTGTAGACACCCTAGATTTTGCAGGTGGTTGCGAATGGATTCTGGAGACAGGACTTGTGCTACGGTAGCAGTGGGCCCATTCAATTTCCCCAAGACACCACAAAACATCATGAAACTCACAAAATCAGTTAAGAATCATTCACCACAATCCTTAGTCATCTGGTGATCCCAAAGAATTAGAATGCAAGCTTAGAATCTGGTTGATTGGCTTTTTATCAGGTTACGTGAGTATTTGTGGCAAACCCTAGTGGCGATAAATGTCGATGGTGATAGTCGTTGAATCCAGATGGTGAATGAAGATGGCTTGTAATGACGAAGTGCCTTATTTTAGTGAAGAGGGTGCAATAGTTAGTTACTCATGCCAAATCATCCAATCTTTTGGTGCCAATGGTTGGGATTGATTTGAGGCATGATCTGGGACCTCCAGGGACCATCGTGCCCCTGATAAACATCAAATTAATGAATAAAGCCATCAAGATCCATAACCACTATTCACCAAAGTTTGTTACACATCTATGACCTTAATTCAAAGCTTCTACCTATAAATGGCCTTCCTTGCCACACAAGAAAGGAGGTCACCATTAATCACCATCTTCCCAATGAAATTCTAGCTTCTAGGCGCTCCCAGCTCTAGTCCAGGTGATCTCCCGTTTGGCATCGATGACTGGCTCTTCCAGTAGCAGATCATTCCACCGACAAATTTCTAACATCAAGAGCCATAGCACAGCTAGAACGAAGGACGCTTAGGCATTCCAATCATATGGCTAGCTCCTCCATGTGCAAAATCATGTTGCAGTCTCGCCTTTTGCCGTCTACTACTCCGTCGTTCCGACAACGTCGCACTAGCTCCAAAGAGTCCAAGGCGAGCCGTCGAAACTCTACAAGTAAGCCCTAGTCCTAATCTTGTCTCAGTAGAGTCTTCTATGTGAGTGAGCACCATGTCAATTCGGCTTTCATTCTTCTTCTTCTTCTCTCAGACGATTGCTAGAATCGCTAGTGATGAATTGTGACGTGTTTGGAGCCTTGAACGAGCTCAGTGACCTTCAGATTCAATGCGAGCACGTCATGGTAGATCTCTTTCGATTCTCCTACTCCACCACAGACCAAGCTATGGCTCTTGTTGGAGCCTAGCCGGAGTTTGAGATGGCGGATGTGAGAGAGACGATCTTGAGTGCTTTTTTGTTGTGATCTGCATCTTTCTTCTTTTTGGATCTTTT
Source organism: Posidonia australis (assembly GCA_024699735.1). Classification (NCBI taxonomy): domain Eukaryota; kingdom Viridiplantae; phylum Streptophyta; class Magnoliopsida; order Alismatales; family Posidoniaceae; genus Posidonia; species Posidonia australis. Next base: position 5,884 of record JAMKQA010248503.1, read on the forward strand.
CCTCATCACCACTACCTCCCTAGACTTCAAATAAAGCTTGTCGACCTCTGTCCAGGCCGATCGGCATGTTCTCCGTTGAGCAGTACAGGGAGGGAGATCTAGAGCATCACTTAGTGTTTTCAATGCATGATTCGATTCCTTTTACTCTGTTCTTGCCTTCCCATCATGATTTGAGCATTTTGTCTTAATTCAATCAAGTTTTTGATCAAAGTTTATTTTCTAGATTGGCAAAAGGCAACGTGTATTTCATCGATGGATCGTGGACATGAATTCCCTTGACGATTCTATCAAGCGAATCTATGTAGTGAGAATGACCAGCGTGATGCTCAAGGTTCAAACAATTGTAGAGTTCATTCTTGTTTTCTTGTTGTGGTTTCTATTCGATCTTCTAGTCGTTGTTTTGATTCTAGTGAATTCTTTCTTTACTATATCCACCTTTACCACCCAAGGGTGTATATTATTTGGCATTTTAATGCCTACATTGTTTTACTTGATTCGGTTTTGCTTCTTGTGCAACATTCCATGACTTTCTTTTATATTGTGATTTGATTTTTTTTTTCTCATTGTCCAAGGGCGTACATTAATCGACATGCAATTGCCTACATTGGGCCCATTGCAGTTTATTTTCCCTTATTAATTTTTACGAACATTTACAGTTTTCCCATTTTCTACATGAGTTTCTCTTCAACTGTTTCATATTTTTTTTGCATGATTTCATATCACCCAAGGGCATACATTAATTGGCATTCTCATGCCTACATTGATTTTCAAGTTGAATCCTTTTCCTGAATCTTGTGATTTCCGCTTTTGCACACTTTCACTTGAGTTGTTTAGTTTTCCATTTGAATTTCTCATCTCATTTAGCACATTTGGTTTGGCATGACATCAAGCATACATTCTAGATTAGGCGAGCATGCATTTGCATTTACGTCACAAGCGAGCGACAAGCCAAGAAAGATTGAACTCTCGGGCACATGGGAGTACCTAACACTTTCTCCATGCATAACAAGAATCCTTACCCTTTCTCTAGCCCGCAATGACCAAGGTGTTGTAATCCAATGGCACGTAACACACATTTACAATCACTTGCATTCATGCATAGTTTTCCTGTGATTAATCGCATTCCAATTTTCCTTGTCTTTCCATTTAATAGACTAGGTAGCGACACCTTTTCCTTATCCTTTCCTTTGTTTAGTTTTGGTGTTTCTGAGTTGAGTATCATTCCTTGAGTATCATTCCTTGGATTCATCACCTTTGTTGTGGCCTTATCGGTTCTTCGTGCGCTTCCTACATGTACGAAGCTCGGTTCCGCCAACATGGTCATAGGAACTGGTGACTCCATTGGGGAAAACAATATTCAAGTGTCTATGTTTGCTTTTTACTTGCTTGACTTTGTTTCTTCTTTTGCTCTGCTTTGCACTTGTGTGACCATGTCAGTGGAACCCTTGCACGACTCTCCTACTATCGGGTGCGTGGAAACACACGAGGAGATCCAATATGGTCACGGCAAAGATGGTGAATCTGGAGGAAAATACTAGACTTGGAAACACCAAGGGAAGATAAGAAGGATAAGGAAAGGAGTTGCCACCTAGTCTTTTAATGGAAAGATGAGGAAAACCAAAAACACAAGAAAACTGGGAAGCAAACAAGATGCAGAATGTATGTGTGTGCTCCATGCCTAATGGACATTGCACAAATGAATGCGGGCCAGAGAAAGGGTAAGGATTCTGGTTACGTATGGGGAAGGGGTTAGGCACCCCCATGCGCTCGAGAAAACTCGGTCTTTCGAGGTTTCCTTATTGTCATTGGTCTATGGTTGTATGCTTGCTTATTCTATATGCTCATGCTAAATATGACTGAAAACATGTCAAATCAAAGTAAAGAAATGAAATAAAGGGAAAAGTTAATCCGAGGGTCAAATGTAGGCATTAAGAATGCCGCTTTACTGTACGCCCTTTGGCGATGAGGAAAATCGTGAAAATCGAGAAATTCTCGGAAAGCGTCTCACAAATCAGCAGAAATTCGAATAAAATCCAAGAAAATCAAAAAGGGAAAAATAATCCTCATTTCGGGACCATGTCGGCTTTGTCAAGCCTTTTAATGTACGCCCTCGGGCGATGGAAAGCCAAAACAAATCTAAAGGCGAAAACCAGGAGAAATCCGGGAATCGACGAGAAAACTATGCTCGGAACAAGCTAGAAAATATGCGCAAAGCAAAGAAGGAAAGGCAAGAAAACTTGTGCCGAAAGATGTGAAAAAATGTGCAAAATGCATATGTGAGTATAAATAGTGAGAATTCCAAGGGCCTTTGTGAAAAAAACCCAAATTCTGATTAAAACTGATATTTTGAAGCCCAAATCATCAAAAATACATAGGAAAACACATTATATGCCATTATGAAGAAATCTAGGGTCAAATGTGCGAATATGTGCAATCCTAGTGAAAATGAAGTTTCCTAAGGGTCAAAATGCAATTTTACCACTAAAACTTGCATTTAAAACAATTCAATGGAAATTCAGGGAAAAATATGCAATACAAATGATTCAGAAAGTTTTAGGGGCAAAATAGTCATTTTACCCCTGAAAACAGGCATTCTGAGTAAAATCAGTGAAGTACAAGGGCTAAACGGCAAATTGCCCAGCAGAATAAAGCATCCAGAAGAAGTTCAGTAATGACTAAGGGTTAAAATGCAATTTACTTCGAGAAAACATACTTCAGAAAAGTTTTCAAAAACTCCAAGGGTTGAAGTGCAATTGAACCAGCAAAAATAAGCATTCTGGAGAAGTTCAGAAGAATACAGGGGCTTCCATGCAATTTTCAAAGAAAAAAGTGCATTTAGAAAGGTTCTAGGAAAGTTTAGGGTTTTTTATGCAAAACAGTTGAATTAAAATGCATTAAAAGAAACCCTGAGAGCTTCTACTAAAGTTTAATGCTTGGAAAACATTATTTTAAGTGTTCAGGGAGAAGAATGTAATATTTTCAGTGAAAACATTATTCGAATGATTTTAGAAAAATGAATGGAGGACCTATATGTATGAAAAGGACGCATTTGTAATACAGAAAGGATTTGAATGTAAAGAAAACATAGTTTCAGAAGTTTATTAAAATAAATGTTTTTTATTTCTTTTTTAAAGTAAAGAGGATTGACGGCCGTCGGCGAAGGGGCTCGCCTCCGTCAACCATTGGAGGAGACCATCAAAGGCCATCCCGTGGTTTGATGTGAGATCAGACTTCACGGGAAGCAAGAAGAATGAGAGAGAGGATCATCCAATGAAGTGGATCAGGTGCTCAATGGTGGGAATGGTCCACCGACCTCCCTCGCCGTCGAGCTCTCCGACGATGGCGTCAGAGAAGAAAGAGGACACTGGAGGCGACGGCACGGCGATACAGGGCTAATGGAGGCTTCATCGTGCTGAGAGGAGCTTTCCCCTTCCATTCCTCAGCGAAATGCTTGCTCAAGTAGGTCCCCGATCGAACTCGACGGTGCCCCGGCAACGGCGGTTGCAGAGGAGGTTCGGGGCTCGATCCTCGCTGCTGGTGGCTCTGGAAGCTCGGGGGCATGCCGTGGAACATTTTCAATGGCTTGGAGAGGCACGATGGAGCTGGAGGCGCGCGTTCAGAGGCTTCTTCTAGTCTTCTTCTCTAGCGACGACGGTTGCAGCGCCTCCGGCGACCTGGTTGGGACCTCAGGAGGTAGCAGAGCGGCATGCGGAGGAGTGGTGGAGCACGAGGATGATCCAGGGAGGAACAAGGAGCATCTTGGAACACGAATCAACTCTTGGATTCATGCCCCCACCTCTATCATCGAAGATTGACTCCGGCGACGCCCAAGAACTCTAATTCTAGCTAGAGTAGACCTCTGGCTTGCTTGGAATCACTCGGGAAGACTCAGGGGACCTTAGGAAGCTAAAATTGAAGGCAAGAGAGGTTGGAGGAAGGCGTACCTGGTCTGGCAGTGGGATTTCTCCCTTGCAGCTCACCGGAATCGCCTCTCCACCTCCACTGCTAACTCCACTCTCTCCCAGGAGCTCTCTCTCACATCCTTTTCTCTCTCTCAGACCACCAGGAGCCCTATTTATAGCCTAGGAAGTCCATAACAACCAAAACAAACTTCTGACAAAGTACTCCAACAAACCACAACTAACTAAACAAACTCTAAACCACCTAACTAATCACTAACTAACTCACTAACAAACCTATGTTAGAAAAATGGGCCTACATGGCTTTCATGGGCCTAATGGGCTTCATGGGCTTTGGTGGGCCTTCATGGGCTTAATGGGCTTTGGTTGAATCAAATGGGCTTTGGATGAATTAAATGAGGCATTGGATGAATTAAGTGGGCCATGGTGAGCCTTCATGGGCCTTCAATGAGTTAAATGGGCTTTGTGGGGCTTAATGGGCCTATGTGGGCCTTCATGGGCCTAATGGGCTTCAATTGGGCCTAAATAGGTCTTGTGGGCCCAAGTGAGCTTAAGCAGGCCTCAAGGAATTAAATGGGCCTTCAATGAGTTAAATGGGCTTTCAATGAGTTAAATGGGCCAAAATTGGGTTTTGTGGGCTTTGAATGGATTCAATTAGGGTTAGAGCTCATTGGTGATTGAAAGCCCAACCACCACACTTTCAACCTGGAAAATTAGGGTGTCTACAACTTGTGTGTTTGTCACCGTTGTATAATATGTTTGACCATGCATGCCTATTGTTTGTTGTATGTTTTCTTTACACATTACTTATGTCACAACACATGCACATGATAAGCTTCATGCCTTTTGATGTGGTGTTTGTTTTTCTTCACCATCATGATGACACGACATTTGCACATGCCATGCTCATGCCTTTTACTTGCTATATGATTACTTGAATGCCATCCTTGTGTGTTTTCTTCGCTTTTGCATTTGCCATGCCTAGGAGAATAAAGACGTGTTTGCCACCCCTTTTGGTTTAAAATTAAAACACACAAATTCAGAAAACAAAATAATAAGGTACAATTAGAGAGAAACTCTCACTGATCCCTTTGGTTTAATAAAATGCAAGTAAGAAATACCAAGCATATTTACATGATTGATCATATAGGAACATGCATCTTCTCATCTCCAAAGTCCACCTACTTAGTTTGAGAAGGATAGTTCTGGTTGCCCATCCTATGGCTTCAGCATAGGATGTGTAGTTAGACTGTTCCCCCTTGTGGGGTCGCGTCGGTGTTAGTAGAGGATACAGCTCCTTGCAACTGCACAGGAGTTGAGGCCACCAATACACCATCGTTCATCGCCTGAGTTTTGGCCAGGAATGGAATAGATCTATCCTAAGTCGGAGACCTGTACGCCTTCAGAGAGTCCGGAGTAGACAGCCTACTAGGGCACACTTAGATGGTGAGAGAGCGCATATTAGAATCATACATGTGCATGTATGCTATTCATGCCATCCTAACAAACATTTGCATTGTGTTTGTGTTTATTTTTTCTTGTCTTCTTTCCTCTTCTTGGGTTTCTATACCTATCTTTTCTCTACCTTTTCTCCAAAGGTCTGTATGTGAGTTCGTTAGCTGGAGCCCATGTGATCCCTTTAGTGACCCCTTTTTGTGACATTTTCTTGATTGTCTTTGCTCGAGTTATTCAGGATTTTTGACGATAGCTCCTCGTAGGTATCACCCTCCTATTGATGGTCGTAGTCCTGTTCGCACTCGCTCGTGGTCAGTAATGGCCCAATGTGTTAGCGAGCCCCTTTCTTCTGTTGCTTCGGAGGGGATCTCTGTTTCGGTCCCTTCCTCTCTTATTATGACTTCAGCTACCTTATCTTCACCTCATGATAGCCACCTTCAGGCATGTGGGGTTTCTTACCCTCTGGTTTCGAGACACTGGAAGACTCTGATCGGTCTGGAGCTTGTCACTAAGGCAGTTACAGTGACAAGCACTAGAGCTCCTGATCTGACAATGTCCTATCCTTTGTCGAGCTTAGCTACCTTTGATACTCAACTGACTACGATTGCTTCTTCTATAGGTTCCTTGTTTATAGGATAGTTGGGTTTGTAGCCTCCTCTAACATTTGTTCTATTCATTGCTCTGACTTTTGGTACTATTGTCGATTGTCCCTCTACCATGCAGCCCCACTAGCTTCTAGTACTTGTCCAGAGGCTGCAGGGTATGGCGCTTTCAATGGATCCAACATTGACACTATCCATCCCTTTGGTTCCCAAGGTCTCACTACAATCAGCTCACACATTCCATGTTGCACCTCTCACACCACTACCACAGCCATTGCCACAACTTCTCACTACATCAGTGATGGGGGCGTTGACTCTGCCATTAGTTCCATCACCATAGAATGCACATCATATCCCTCCATCTTCTAGTGGCCAACATTTTGGGTTGGTGGGAGCACAATGTCCTGTGAATCTGTTTCCTGGAGCTATATCAGTGCAACAATTGTTGCTCCAGCATGCATGTGACATCTGGGCCTGATTATCCGTTTTTACTTGTAAACCATGTAATTAATTGTAATATTGCATAAATGGTTTATTAATGGATAATCTGTTGTTTCTTGGATGTGTGAGCTTGTGGTTGGCTTTTTGTGCACCTACTAGTGATTTGGGACCAATGTGGGGTCCGATTTGAGGATGCACAGTCACTTCGGTTTGCATGCCCGTCTTTTCTTCCTTTTCTTTCCTTCATTTTCTCCTTCCTTTTTCTCTCTCTCTCTCACACGAGCCATACCTTTCCACCCCTTCCCCGTTTTCTTCTTCCTCTTCTTCCACACCCGTGACACCAGCGACGGAAGCCCGTGCCTCCCCGTCTCCTCTAATGGGATGGATGGCCGACGCCATGTGGGCGCAAGCAGAGATAAAGAGAAGGAGGCAGGAGCGGGCAGAGGAGGAGAGTGGCAAGAAAGGAAAGGAGGAGGAGAGAGGGAGACAGGGCGCGAGCTGGGAGGAGGAGGGTCAGCGTGTGGGTGCTTCCATCGAAGGCCGAGGTTCACCGGAGCTTCACCGAAGTAACGCTGGGGTGCGGTGGACTCGCCAGAGTTACGTGGGCCACCGAAGAGGTACGCGATCCCTCTCTTCTTCTGTTTCTTGCTTCCTTGAAGATAATGAGAAATGCATGGAAATTGAAGGAAAATAGAGAAAATGATGAGAATGAGTTGTAATGAACGAATACATAGATATCATGCGATTGGATGAAGAATATGTGGGATTGAATGTGATTAGGGATGTAAGTTACAATAGGTTTAACTGAACTCTTCCCCTTTGTGATTTTCATATGAATCACATAGTTGATGGATTGAGGAATGGATTGAGGGATTTTGAAGTAGACTCAAGGGTCTATGCCCCATGATTTATTGGAAAATTTTGGTGTGTGTTTGGGATGTCTGATCGAGGCTCCCACATTGGGCTATTGTCGTCACTTGAAACATGAGAGTGCCCTAGTTGTGGGTATTTCAGTATGCCGAATTGAATTTGGTATGCCAAAATCCTGATAGATTAAGCCAGGATGCTTGGTTTCGGTAGACCGAAATCATCCAGTCGACCGAATCAGCGATGTTCAGCATACCGAAAATGTTCGGCATACCGAACCAGAGAATTTCGGTATACCGAGCCTTGTTTCAATCTGTCGTTTTTGCCCTAACCCTGATATGCATAAATATGAATTTAAGTGAAGGATAAATGGTTTTCAAAGGTATGTTAAGCATATGTAAATGATGTTTTCCCCAAGTAATGACATGGAGGAATGTGGAACCCAAATAAATAGATTTGGGCATAGTTTTGGGTTTTAGACCCAATAAATGAACAAAATGGCTGATTTTGTGCGGTTTCTGGGCATGAGACCCAATATATGATTTTAAGCATGGTTTTCATGATTTGAGTTGGGACCCTAGTTGTGACCATGCCGGTGGAACCCCTAGGCGCGGTTCACCAAACCTTACTCCAGTGTTCGGAAACACACTAGGAGGTCCGATACAGTCACGGCGAAAATGGTGAATCCAGAGGAAGAGACAAGACTCAGAAACACCAAAGGGAAGACAAAAAGGATAAGGAAAGGAGTTGCCACCTAGTATTTTAATGGAAAGACGAGGAAAACCAAGAAAACACAAAAAAGGCAAAAAGCAAACAAGATGCAAAGATGCATGTGTGATCCGTGCCTAATGGATAATG